>CM060277.1:12231276-12361385 GCA_030684275.1 Acipenser oxyrinchus oxyrinchus | reverse complement strand
AACTGATCTATGATTTTATTAAGTTGCAGCATACAAATAAAAACACTAGGAATATAAATCATGCTAATTTTACACTACAAATTCCAATGCACCACAAAACAACTGAACAAATCCTTCTTACCTTGTGAGGCAGGGCTGAGGTCCTGCACATGTAAATAGTGTGTTTTTGTTTGATTGTAAATAATGTTTTTGATTATCAAGATTGTGCTAGATATGGCAGGGCATATTCAAATCCAGGTGTGGAATGTGGCCAGGTGTTAATTGATTAATTGATTATCTCTTAGCCCTGGCCACATGCCTTTAAAAAGAGTCTGAAAAGCCAGTTTCTTGGTTCTGCAAGCAGGGATACAGACTGTCTGGGAAGGATAGTGTTGCTGTAGGATCCTCACGACTGCGTGTGTTAACCAGGGTGAGAAAAACACAAGAGGAAAAATGTATCTCGGATCACTGTGTGAGTTAACCAGGATCGCTAGCACTGGAAGGAATAGGGAACAAGTTTAGGGGATTTTAATCTCACCCAAGTCTAGAGAGGAGGTGTCAGGGAGACTGTTCCTGGAGCGGGACCTCCTTTCTTGTTTGGTCAACTTTTATTTTCTAGTTGTTTTCTTTTGAATGTTTTGTATTTTTGTATCAAAAAAAACCTCCTGTGTCTCTCCTGTCAATCAGCGATAGCCACACCCGTAACAACGCCCCTGTTACACCCTGAAATACATTGTAGTACATCATAGTTTAGATAGAGCAATTAAAAAACTAGGGCTCTTTAAATAGCTCTTAATATACAATTAAAATCTGATCTAATGTGAAACTGTATAACCTAGTAAACAGACATGTTAAATATCCCTGGGAATTCTTATCTTCTAAGATAGCTACAAGGAAATGGTTCAAACCCTTACCTGTTTCCCAGTCCTTTCTTTCTTAGCTGAGACTGTATCATGGCTCTTGTGTTCATCTTGTGTACACAACATGCAAATACACGTCTGATCGGTTCTACAGAAGACCTCCAAAACCTTCTGGTGTTCAGCACAAAGCTTCTGCTCCAGATTTCCAATTGCATTGATCAGCTTGTGCCTCTTGAAAGCAGCCCCCTCATAGTGTGGCTTGACGTGTGTTTCACAGTAAGAGGCCAGGCACGTCAAACAGGATTTCACAGCTTTGAACTTTCTCCCAGTGCAGAAATCACACGGCACATCTCCAGGTCCAGCATAACTTTGAGCAGGAGGAGGATTGAGTCCTGTCTTCTTTAATTTCTCCACAACTTCAGCCAGCATGGTGTTTCTGCGCAGAACAGGCCTTGGGGTAAAGGTCTCTCTGCACTGGGGGCAGCTGTAGACACCAGTATGATCAGTCTGATCCCAGCAGTTCTTAATACACCCCATACAGTAACTGTGTCCACATGGAATAGCGACTGGATCCTTCAATAGCTCCAGACACACTGGACAGCTAAACTGGTCATGCGCTACCAGAATATTCACTTCTGCCATTTCTGCTGCAGTGAGACAGAGAGACTGACGATTTCACAAGAAACTAAACTTCACTGTGCTGATTTCCTGGAGTTGTGTGAAGCTATAAGAGGCGAGGTTTTGGACTGAGGCCAGGTTTAGACATGCAGGCTCAGCAGAAACTGCTGAATCAGTGTGAGAGGGGCGGAGAGGAGAGAGTTGTGAGTGGGACTGTCACAGTAACCCTTCATCTCTCCTTTTTCCATCCAGCCCCTCATTTAATAATGAAAGATTGATTCAGCACAAAATATTATATGATACTGTTTCTAAATCCCCCAAGAAATATTACTATTAAAAGATCTGTATTGACTGCACTGGGCTTTCACTTCTGTATGGGTTTGAATCCAACAAAGTTCACAAGTGAAGTGAGGGTTTGATCTTACTGGACATTAGTGACTAAACTGCTCCCTCCCTCATCCCCTGAGAGAAAGGGGACTCCCTCCAGTCCAGGGCAGGCTAGAGGGATGGAGACTGAACTGCTCCCTCCCTCTGTCCCCCCCTAAGAGACAGGGTGCTCCCTCCAGTCCAGGACAGGCTAGAGGCATGGAGTCTGAACTGCTCCCTCCCTCACCCCCTGAGAGAAAGGGTGCTCCATCCAGTCCAGGGCAGGCTAGAGGCATGGAGACTGAACTACTCCTTCCCTCTGTCACCCCCTAAGAGAAAGGGTGCTCTCCAGTCCAGGGCAGGCTTAGGGCATGGAGTCTGAACTGCTCCCTCCCTCACCCCGAGAGAAAGGGTGCTCCCTCCAGTCCAGTGCAGGCTAGAGGCATGGAGACTGAACTGCTCCCTCCCTCTGTCACCCCCTAAGAGAAAGGGTGCTCCCTCCAGTCCAGGGCAGGCTAGAGGCATGGAGACTGAACTGCTCCCTCCCTCACCCCCTTAGAGAAAGGGTGCTCCCTCTAGTCCAGGGCAGGCTAGAGGCATGGAGACTGAACTGCTCCCTCCCTCATCCCCTAAGATAAAGGGTGCTCCCTCCAGTCCAGGGCAGGCTAGAGGCTTGGAGACTGAACTGCTCCCTCCCTCACTCCCTGAGAGAAAGGGTGCTCCCTCCATATATTCCGAGAAGGTGATATTGTTTAGCACAAGCTCAGTATTATCAGAGAGGGTATGTACGCTACGGACATACTGTATTTATTTATTATAGTGCTGATGTCGTGAGTGATTAAACTATTGTATACAGAACAGACACTCAAAGACACAGGGTTATTGTCGTATCTTTTTTTAATGAAGCTCTGCTTTCATGGTTTATTTGCAAAGCAGACATTTGAGAGAAACAGTGAAAAGGGCAGCAGCTCTGAGATCAGGTTTCTCAATGAATAATAATTAGAAAACAAACATTTATATAATGCAAAACAATATAAATATATATATATATATATATATATATATATATATATATATATATATATATATATGGCAGCAGTGTGGAGTAGTGGTCAGGGCTCTGGACTCTTGACCGGAGGGTCGTGGGCTCAATCCCAGGTGGGGGACACTGCTGCTGTACCCTTGAGCAAGGTACTTTACCTAGATTGCTCCAGTAAAAACCCAACTGTATAAATGGGTAGTTATATTTAAAAATAATGTTTAAAAAAAATGTAATTGTATGTAAAAATAATGTGATGTCTGCTAATAAATAAATAAATTATATAAGACCAGCAGATAAAGGCTCAGGAATAGTGATAATGAACACAGGTGACTATATGGAATCTGTAGAATGTGAATTAAATAATACAGATACATATGAAGAAGTTAAAAGCAATAAGATCAATAAATCGGCAAAAGAGGTTAAGGAAATTGCGGAGAGACTATACAATAAAGGAATTATATCAAAAGAATTAAAAAAATACATGCAGCCACCTAATGCAAGAACAGGCCTAGCAAGAGGAAATCCTAAAATGCACAAAGAAAATCACCCGATGCGAATGATAGTCAGTACAATTGATAATCCAACACACATAATAGCTGAAATAGCAGAAAAACAACTTAGGTCGCACGTTGAGAAATTACCAAGCTATGTTAAGGATACAACACAATTTTTAAAAAGACTTGAATCAATAAAACACAACCTTCCAGAGAATACAATTTTATTTTGCATGGATGTAAAATCCTTGTACCCAAGTGTCCCTCGTAAAGAAACTTTAGAAGCTTGTCAAAAAACACTAGATAATAGACTAGATAAATCAATACCAACAGCAGAAGTACTGAACATGATCAACATAGTTTTAGAAAACAGTTATTTTACATTTGTTGATAAGAATTACAAACAAAACGATGGTACAGCAAAAAACTAATACCTACTGTAAAAATAGCAATGTTGTTTATGGAATAGCCTGTGAAAAATGTGATGAAATCAAATATGTTATATAAACGAATTCAGAACCACCTTTCAGTAATTAGAAATAAAAAAATGAATGAACCAATAGTACAGCACTTCACCAGTCAAGGACATGACATAAATGATGTAAAGTTTGTAGTATTAGAACAGCTAAAATTAGACAATGCGACATATAGAAGAATAAAAGAAAGTAAATGGATAAATAGACTGAACAACGATTATGCCAGTGGGACTCAACAGAAAAGAACGAACTAATTAACTTCAATAAATATATAACATTTAAATAAATAAACAAAGTTTGTTCAAAAGTTGTGCATGCTGATGCGCTGGGAGGCCAAATCTAGACTGATCCTCAGAGCCAGCATTGCATGATATAATAAAAATATAAATTTATATAAAGTAATGTTAATTAGAATTAATACAGATTCAAAGATAGAAGTAAAAATGATGTCACAATATATAGAACAGCATTACATCATGTAAGAATAAATCATAGATTTGAATGTAAACAATAACAAGTAGTTGTCATGCCGTCAAAACCTATAAATACCTCCAATGTTTTGATTCAAACACTAAAGGCTCCTTTGAGAAAGATATGTGCAACATATCGAAACGTTGGGCAGCTGGCTCTTTGAGCTATATAGACACAGTCGTATTCAAAAGTTTACATATCCCAATGGAAATTTATAATTTCTAGAAATTTCTCAAAAAATAATTATAGGAAAAATCTTTTGAAGCAAACATTTTGTAAACTAAAGTATGTAAACTTTTGACTACAGCTGTATATATATATATATATATATATATATATATATATATATATATATATATATATATATATATACAGGGTCACAGCCAGCCATGAAAAATGACAAGGTGCTTGCTCGTGTGCATTGGAATATTAATAAGCTAGATTCGCTAAACTGCAGGCTGACAAGGGAATGTATTATTCCTTGTTATTAGGCTGATATGTACTTCTTTCTAATCAACAGTATTACTTTGCCTCATATATGGGCAATCAACATATTTCATATGAAACCCATTTGTTGCTAAAAACAAATAATTCACCTAGTTTCGCTCCGCAGTTGTGTCAGATTGAACATTCACTTCAACCGAGGAGTGGTGAGGACAGACACGGAGGTCAATACAAAGGTTTTCTTACAACACAAAACAGTCTAGTTGAATTGGCAGATTGTTACAGTGGATTTAGAATAAACGAAAAACCCAGGATAGAGCGGCTCAGTGAATGTGGTTTGGAATCTGTGCAGGAGGGTCATTGTGTCAGAAACGCCATAAAATGACAGAGTTCCGGCATTAAAGTCCAGATACACTCCTATTCTGGGGGAGCGGGGGGCAGTTATTGCAATTTGATTGTTATTGTGCCAGGCAGTGTAACTGGAATCAGAGCAGGACAAACTCCAGGACTTGTCATTGCATCCAAGGAGACTGGAATGATCCACTCCTTTCCTGCTGATTCCTTTATATGTGACTCCTATATCAGCCCCTCTCCCACTGCACTCAATCTCCCAGTAACAGCGAATCCCAGACAAACCCTCTCTGCAAAGCACTTGGGACCGGCTGTCAAATCTCTCCGGGTTATCACGACATCGCTGGGTCTCTCCCCTCCGTGTCACCTTTCTGTTCCCTTCAGACAGACAGAGGTTTCTATGCGCTGTGTTGGGGTCCAGTGTGAGCTGACAGGAATCTGATTGAAGAGAAGAGGACGGGTAGAGGAGAGACGGTTAAAAAAGTCAAATCACTGAGAAAATCATCAGTCATTGTCTGCCGCATCCTCAAATCACTCCCGCCTCATCAGTCCCTGCACCTGCTTCATCAGTCCCTGCTCCATCCTCCATGCTCCATGCAACCTCCTCTCTATTCCATGCTCCCTCCTTTCTTTCCCCCTCCTCCCTGCTCTCTCCTCTATGTTCCCTCTTCACTGCTCCCTCCTCCCTGCTCCCCCCTTCCTGTTGCATGCTCTCTCCTCCCTACTCCATGTTCCCTCCTCCCTGTTGCCTCCTCCCTGCTGCCTGCTCCTATTCTCTCTCCTTTATGCTCCCTCCTCTTTGCTCCCTCCTCCATGCTCCCTCATCTCTTAAATGCTCCCAGCTGCATCTTCCTTCATCCCTCCTCCATGCTCCCTCTGCCATGATCCCTTATCCATAGTCCCTCATCCATGATCCCTCCTCCCTCCTCTATGCTCCCTCCTCCCTGCTCCATGCTCCCTTCTCCCTCCCTCTTTGCTCCCTCCTCTTTGCTCCATCCTCCCTTTTCCCTGCTCCTTTCCCTATGCTCCCTCCTTCATCCTCTATGCTCCCTCTTCTCTTCTCCATGCTCCCTGCTGCATCCTCCCTGCTCCCTCCTCCCTGATAGCTCCATGCTCTCTAATCCCTGCTCCCTCCTCCCTTCAAGCTCTATGTTCACTCCTCCCTCCTCCCTGCTCCCTCCTCTATGCTCCCTCCTCCCTGTTCCCTCCTCCCTCAATGCTCCCTCCTCCCTACTCTATGTTCTGTCCTCCTTGCTCCCTCTTCTATACTCCCTGCTCTCTCCTCTATGTTCCCTCCTCCCTGCTCCCTGTACCCTTCTCCCTCCTCCCTCTATGCTCCTCCCTCTATGCTCCGTCCTCTGCTTCCTCCTCCATACTAACACTTCTCTCATCACTGCTGCCTTCCTCCCGGCTCCCTACTCCATGATGCCTGCCTACTGCCTCCTCCCTCCTCTTTGCTGCCTGCCTAATCTATGAACCCTCCTCCCTGTTCCCTTTTCTATGCTCCCTGCTCCTTCTCCATGCTCCCTCCTCAATGCTTCCTCCTCTCCTGCATCAGCCCTCCTCCCTTTTCCCACCCTCCCTCTATGCTCCTTTGTCTCTCCTCCATGCTCCCTTCTGCATCCCCTCCTCCATTTTCCCTGTTCTCTCATCCCATCTTCCTCCTCCATGCTCCTTTCTCCCTCCTCTATGCACCCTCCTCCCTTATCCCTCGTCCATGTTCCCTCCTCCTTCCCCTATGCTTCATCCTCCTGCCTCTTTGCTCCGTCCTCCCTCCTCTATGCTCCCTCCTCCCTGCTATTTTAAAGACTGTGGTATTAAAAGATAGAATATAGAAGATAAAGATAGAACTCTCACAAAACAGGTAGTTGCTTTTTCAAATTATTCCTCTCACACACACAAAAGCAGGCAGCTGCAGAAGAGACAGACCAACAGCGCAAAGCCTAATGAAACACCCACAAAACCACCTGATTTCTCGTTATCCAAAGGCCAAATAAAGACACAAAACATATCATACAAGTGTTATAGCTGGTCTTCTGGGTAGTGTAGTTTTCAAAGCAATTCATTATTTTTAAAAGGAGAATAACAGCGGTAAAGACAGTGTGCACAGTTGGGCCACGCATATGACAGCAACAGTATTCAAAAGTGTGTGTGTGGAGACGTATTTTTCTAAGTGTGTGTTCAGGCAGTCGAGAGCTGCCCACCAACCTTTATTTTTGTGGCCAGAGGCCAGCCCCCACCCCCTGCAGGCACCGCTACTGTAAGCAATCCATCCCACAAGTGTAGTGATACTGCAATTATACATTTACTACCAGCACAGGATGACTGGGAGGGATAGCTGTTCATTTTACCCCACAACTGGTTTCACATGCATTGTACATGTATTAAAAGATGGGATGATTATCTATTCAGGGATACCAAGATATTTAGGAGAGAAAGGTCTGAGTGGAAAAACAGGCAACAAATGCCCCTCCCCAGTCATTCTGCATGTATTCATCTGAACCAATACTTGTTGGAGAGGAGTGTAGATTAATGGCTTCACAATTACTAATAAATAATAATAATTGCTGCCCTCAAGCTCCACCCTCCCTGTTCTGTAGTGTTAGCTCTTCTCACAATGGAGTGACACATCTTTCAATCAAATGTTTCAGTGAAAACAGACTTACATTTTAAAAACTCAGCTCTGTTTCTTGGCTCTGGAGCCTGCAGACTGGAAACTGCAACTTCATTCACTGGGCAGAAAAAAGAGTGAGAAATAGAATTGAAACATGTGAATTAATACACAACACACACAAGACTCCAAACAGCAATCTGCCATGCTCTTAATCTTTAAAGACAAAGTGCATCTGTTCAGTTTATCAGTGTAGCAAAGGACCCAGCTAACTCCACCCTCATCAGGAATCTTTCACACAAGAACTAATCTAATACATCTCCATCTACATACATCTCTGTAGATAAAATGTTTTACTGGAGGAAAAGCCTTACCTTTGAAATGTCTGTCACTGCTCCTAGACCCCAGGGTATAAACTGCTGTTTCATTCACTAAATAAAATACAGAAAACTGTTTTAAACCAAAGACTTTACTGTAGAGGATTTGGAATACAAACATGACCATGACCTTCAATCCTTTACATCTTTGATAAGAAAGTGCAGGACTATAAGTTAGCATCCCATATGGAATGAATGTGTTGTTTAATGATTGAATCCCTCTGTCTCTGTTTCAATGCTATTGTGTTGTTTTCTCATGTAATGTCTTTAGAAACTCTCTTCCTTCCTGCTCTCATCACTCGGGATGTCACTGTAAATGAGGTGGGGCGTTTCAACCTGGGGAAATCATTTGAAATAAAACATCTGCAATATTCATATAGCCAACAATCTGCAAGAGGTCTTTATTAATGTCTTGCAAGTCCTGTCCCTCCTCAAGCCATGGTCTATTTGAGAAATCTCTACCAAAGGAATCTATTTCACACCAACCTGTTTTGGTTATTTTGACTAATTCCCCCTTGCAGAAGTCCTCAATATGGTCTTTAAGTTCAGATACAGCTTTCCTCACAGCCCCAAAAGAGATGTCTGTATTGACAGTAACGCTGGGTAAGTCTCCAGCTTCAGGAGGGGCACAGAGAGACTGGAAATTCTACAACAGGAAAGTGGAGAAAAGGAGTTTTCAGTGAAACAGAATGGGGTCCAAAACATTCCTGGGGAAAAGCAAGGATTCATTCAATTGGAGAGGTCTGTCTGAAACTGTCCCAGTTATGTAGTTGAGATTTTCTAACAAGCAGTGATGTTACCTGTAGAAAATGGATGTTATCCTCTGTCTCTGAAAGCTGTTTCAGCTCAGCATTTCTCCTCCTTAGCTCAGCAATCTCCTGCTCCAGTTTTTTCATGAGTCCTTCAGTCTGATTCACTGCAGCCTTCTCGTTAGCTCCAATCAGCTCAATAACCTCAGTGTTGATCTTCTCAATGGATCGGATCAGCTCAGTAAAGATCTTCTCACTTTCCTTTATTTCTATGCATGCAGATCTCTGAGAGAAAGAACACAGTAGAGGAGACATGGTTAGAATCACAAACACATCAGACATAGACAGTAAACTTCTGCAGATGTGTTCCATTCCATCTGTTAATAATAATAATAATAATAATAATAATAATAATAATAATAATAATAATAATAATAACCCCTCTTGTCAATACCCACTTTCAGTGACTCCACAGCCTGTTTCAGCTCCTCCACGTCTTTCAGTCTCTCCTGGATTCTCTGTTGTATTTCTGTCTGTGTCTCTCCCAGCTGCTTCTGTGTAGAAACACAGTGACACAGTGACATTTCTGATGGGGCATTGAGTGATATCCTGTCACACCCAACACAGGCCTGTTTAAGTATGCTATTGAAACTGACAGAATCATTTTAGTTCAAATATATTTTCTATGTTCTTGTCCTCTAACCTCTTTACAATGTTTGCAATAATTCTGAGTGGTTCTCGAATATATTTTGCTCTTCAGTTCTAGTTGCACGCCATAGACATCTGTAGCACAGGCTAGATCAGACAACATGTGTGTATAGATACAACACCATCTAGTGCACAGCAGCCAGCAATACAAAAGGACACTTGATCCACAGTACCTGTCCACTAGATGGTACTGTTTCATACTAGTAAAAGTGAATGATGGCTGATCTAGCATGTGTCACTTTTTGTTGTCAAGCAACTTAATTGAAGCAACTTTATCTTTAATCTAATATGAATTTAATATTAATCTTGGTCTTTTCTACTGTTTTTAACTCTTGAATGTCCACCTAATGAGAAAATGACCTCCGGTGGTCATAACTTTAAAGGCAGTTTAATCAGGCAGTATTATGGACACCCTTGCAAGTCCTCTATCTTTGTAAACAGCAGCCTTGTTTATCTCCAGCATTTCTGGCCTTTGCAAGCCTGCATTGAAGTTGTGGTGCAGACATTGTAGATTTAAAATATAGAGATGAAATGGCGACTCAAAATGAAAATGAGGCTGCAGAGCTAACAAAAAAACAACATATTCAGTGCAGAGGAGGTTGGTAGAAGATTGAGGCATTTAGTGACAGTGATGGATGTGTTTGGAGAGCTACGATACTGAAGGAGATGGGCTTTGTACAAGAACGAGATCCTTTATAAGCATAGCATTGTTTTCTCTTTACATGATGTAAATATATATTATTTAGAAATTATAATTGTTACTGTTTTGTTTTTTTAATATTTCTCATATTTCTTTAAGTAATAACGTATGTGTGCCTATGGCACTATTCGTTGCTCAGCTGAGTGCACAATGTTACCATTTATTTTTTCTGTTTGTTTACAGGTTATAAAATCAATATTTTGAATGTAGTAGAAATATTTTAGCTATTCTTCTGATGTGTGAATGAGTGTATGTGTATGCGTGTGTGTGTGTGAAAAGTATTTTATTTCATGCCTTGTTTGCTTAATGAAAAGATGCACTTCTCAAATCTGATGCAGCTTGTAAATTATATATTTCGAGTGCAGTAGAATGTATCTATTTCTCTAATGTGTGAATGAGGGTGTGTGTGTGCAACAGTGAGTCTGTACTTGTTTACTGAAAGACACACTTCTCTGCTGCAGCTCTGTAATCTGATCTTGGTGTCGAGTCACAGGCACCTGGTGAGTGGTGACGTCAGCGTTTTGTTCAACAAGCACAGACTTACAGCAGGTGACTATGTCTCTTATCTATTGGCACACCTTTTATACAAGATGGCAAAATATAATATTGTGTATAGCACAAGCATTTATGCATGTATTTGTGTTTTATTTTATAATTACAGTGCAGAAGCTCCAGCATATCTGCACCCAAAAGAAGAACACCCTCCCCTCCCAGCAGTTCTCTCACATGAGAAGAGGAACACAGAAGTCTGACCAACAAGCAGCTCAGCATAAATGTGCTCCTGCAAGCCCCCCTGGCACTCAGCTGCACACACACTTACACACTTTGTTTATTTCCCTGTTTTTGCTACTTTTGTAAATATGTTCATATTTTTCTTTGTTTTTAGCTCAATCTATTCAGAATGTACCCAATGCTCATTTCATGCTCAAGTTTCATTCAGCAGTGTTAGATTGTAGCCAGCAATGCTGATTATTTTAATAAACAATTAATGGAAGATTTTTTTCTAAAGTGTTTCTTTGTGTTTTTGTTACCTACACCAAAGAGGGTGAGTGTGAGATTGTTGAGTGTTGTTTTATATGCAAGCCCAGTTTGTTCCCTTTCATTTGATGTGAGACACTTGCATGTCACCCCTACAGTTATGGAGCTGTACGCACAAATCTGAAAACAGTGAAAACAAGCAGAAATTGACCTGGACCTTAAAGAGTTTTAAAATAAGTGCTTGGCTTTGCTGGGAACTTTATGTTTACGCAGTTTAACCAATTAAACTATAATGTCTTAAACAATGAAACTGACATATGATTTTATAAAATAACTACAGCTCTTTAAATAGCTCTTAATATACAATTAAATTCTGATCTAATGTGAAACTGTATAATTTAGTAAACAGACATGTTAAATATCACTGGGAGTTCTTATCTTCTAGGATAGCTACAAGGAAATGGTTCAAACCCTTACCTGTTTCCCAGTCCTTTCTGTCTCAGATGAGACTGTATCATGGCTCCTGTGTTCAATTTGTGAACACAACAAGCAAATACACGTCTGATCGGTTCTACAGAAGACCTCAAAAACCTTCTGGTGTTCAGGACAAAGCTTCTGCTCCAGATTTCCAATAGCATTGACCAGCTTGTGCCTCTTTAATGGAGTAACCTCACTGTGTGGCTGGACGTGTGTTTCACAGTAAGAGGCCAGGCACGTCAAACAGGATTTCACAGCTTTGAACTTTCTCCCAGTGCAGAAATCACACGGCACATCTCCAGGTCCAGCATAACTTTGAACAGGAGGAGGATTGAGTCCTGTCTTCTTTAATTTCTCCACAACTTCAGCCAGCACGGTATTTCTGCACAGATCAGGCCTTGGAGTAAAGGTCTTTCTGCACTGGGGGCAGCTGTAGACACCAGTATGATCAGTCTGATCCCAGCAGTTCTTAATACACCCCATACAGTAACTGTGTCCACATGCTGTAGTGACTGGATCCTTCAATATCTCCAGACACACTGAACAGCTAAACTGGTCCTCTCCTACCAGAATATTTGCTTCTGCCATTTCTGCTGCAGTGAGACAGAGAGACTGACGATTTCCCAACAAACGAAACTTAACTGTGCAGATTTCCTGGAGTAGTGTAAAGCTCTAAGAGGCGGAGTTTTGGACTGAGGCCAGGTTTAGACAAGCAGGCTGAGCAGAGACTGCTGAATCAGTGTGAGAGGGGCGGAGAGGAGAGAGTTGTGAGTGGGACTGTCACAGTAACCCTTCATCTCTCTTTTTTCCATCCAGCCCCTCATTTAATAATGAAAGATTGATTCAGCACAAAATATTATATGATACCGTTTCTAAATCCCCCAAGAAATATTACTATTAAAAGATCTGTATTGACTGCACTGGGCTTTCACTTCTTTATGGGTTTGAATCCAACAAAGTTCACAAGTGAAATGAGAGTTTGACATTAGTGACTGAACTGCCCTCTCCCTAAGAGAAAGGGGACTCCCTCCAGTCCAGGACAGGCTAGAGGCATGGAGACTGAACTGCTACCTCCCTCATCCCCTGAGAGAAAGGGTGCTCCCTTCAGTCCAGGGCAGGCTAGAGGCATGGAGACTGAACTGCTCCCTCCCTCATCCCCTGAGAGAAAGGGGACTCCCTCCAGTCCAGGACAGGCTAGAGGCATGGAGACTGAACTGCTCCCTCCCTCTGTCATCCCCTAAGAGAATGGGTGCTCCCTCCATATATTCCGAGAAGCTGATATTGTTTAGCACAAGCTCAGTATTATCAGAGAGGGTGTGTACGCTACTGACATACTGTATTTATTTATATAGTGCTGATTTTATGAGCGATTAAACTATTGTATACAGAACAGACACTCAGACACAGGGATAATGTTGTATCTTTTTTAATGAAGCTCTGCTTTCATGGCTTATTTGCAAAGGAGAATTATGATAGAAACAGTGAAAAGGGAAGCAGCTTAATATTCATTGACAAAAGACTTGATAGAAACAGTGAAAAGGGAAGCAGCTCATTGACAAACCTGAGATCAGGTTTGTCAATGAACATTACTTAGAAACAAACACAGTTATATATACAGTATATATTTTTTTAAATAAAGATATAACATTTAAATGTTGAAAACTTGCTAAATATTTTAAAATTTATAAATTATATCTGAATGTACACACACTGCTGCTCTCATCAATTATATATATATATATATATATATATATATATATATATATATATATATATATATATATATATATATATATATATATATATATATATATTATTCACAACATTTATAAATCTCGGGGGGAAAATACAAGATTTAAGTTTAAGATTTATGTTTAAGTTTTACACATGGCACCTCATACTTGCTGCATTAAAAATCACATTCTTAGTTCGGGGCTTTTTTCTTGAACCCTTATTTTGTTGAGGTTAGCTGTGAAACTAAAGGGTTAGGCTGATACATTTACCCATTAGGGGTCTGCCGGTATGTAACACCTCAAACTCTTTGGTTTCAGTATTGCATTTATTTCATAGAGCCCTGTGTGTTGCTCGGTGTTGCTGTATAATGCTTCACTTGGCTGCCCTCTTCAGGACAGATTGTGCACATGCACAGATCCTGGCTAAACGGTACAGACTTTATTCACGGCTGACTCAAAATGAGGCTTGGTGCAGGTATCAGCTTCCGGTATTAATTGTGTTTTGTGTGTAGATTTTAAAAATGTTATGTCTGGGGGTTAGTGGACTGTGAGCTTGGTTTACAGCATCATAGTTCTCTACTGTTTTACGGTGCTGTCATTTTCATATATCTACCTCAAGCATTTTGCCCTGTGCTGTTATATATATATTTTATACACACACTTACATTATTTCATAAATATATGTCACGAAGGACAATTAAGTCAAAGATTAGTAATTATTTTAAATTACTAAAGGTAGCCAAACTACGCCACCTGGTGAAATATACGGGCACCAGGTCCCGAAATATGTATATACTTTCGTGATTAAATCTAATATTTAATAAACTTTTATCCAAATCCTTCTTTGCAGGTTCTCTTTTTTTATCCCAGGACCACACAACACACAAGATACAATTATAAATAAGTTATTTAATACAGAAAAAAAAATTCTTTAAAATATAAAAACTTCAATTACAATACAGTATTATTCCTTATTCTTGCTCATCTGGTTAACACGGGATAGCATACTTAGTACACATTTTAAAACACAACATTCAATAACGAGGATATAGCAACTAAAAAAATAAGATCAATATTTGGCAGAACAATTGAATAAAATCCACTAAATCGTAGTGCAACTACTTGTCCAACGCGATCAGCTAGTAATCTGGGTATGCAAGAGAAAACAAAACAAAAAAAGAAAAAAAATCAATCTCAATCTCACGAATTTCTGTCCCGGTTCCGTTGATAGCTGAGAAAAGATCCAACTCGTTACACCCGTGCCTACAGAGGGCTCTAGAAAGAATAGCCCATGTCCAGCCCAGCTCCCTCTAGCCTCCAGGAACGCTCACAGATTCTCCCGTGCAGCAATAACAGTTCCAGCTGGCAGCAACGCTGATCCCGGCACACACTCTAGCCCCAGGAAAATCAATCTTCAGCACAACGCGTATAAACACAGACTCTAGTCCCTACACAGATTTACTGCATAATCAAACTTCACTCAATTGATCTATCAAAAAAGAAAGAAAAAATAAAAACACAGCGTCTCTCTCAATCTTCATACTCCTTCATCCACGAAACGTTGTTCTTTTCTTTCTACAGCTCTATTCCCACACTCTTGTCCACCTACTCCCCTACTTAATCCATTGATATCGGGTCGATCTTGCGGGCCTTTATTCCTCTTCCCTTGTCACGGTTCATTCATTATTCTCTCCTCCTTGTTTGTGAGTTGAAGCACTCTTTTTATTGTCTGTGAGGGGTAGATTAGGGCAGGTGAAAACACCGGAGATGATTACTGTGGGAGTCGGGAGTCAGGGATCCCAAACTGGTCTCAGGTGTGGTGTTCAAACATACTAATTAACAATTAGTGAATACAACAAAACAAACCACGCCGCCCCCTGGAAGCTCCCGTCCTCGGTCGGCAAAGGAATAGCTTAGACTCGAACTCGCGACATTCTGCATTCCACATGGAGTGCCTTTACTGGATGCGCCACTCGGGAGCCCCCTCGCCATGTTATTATTTTCTGAATATCGCAGCCCACAGTAACTGCAATGTAACTACAATAGTATCAACATGTAAATAGCATGTTCGTCCCAGCAGTATAATACATATATGCTACATGGATAGAATCAGTATTCTGTAAAGTACAGTATATAGTATGTCTCTTGTTAAGTGTTACTGTAATATACATTATGCATTTCATTTAACTGTCACACACTACAATGTGAACCTGATAAATGCCTTGATTTTTACCAAATATCACAAAGTTTATTTTATTATTCAATCCCAACCTCAGGTTGTGTGATTATGAGGACCCTCTCTCTCTATAAGCACTATAATCTTTCACTACCTGTCCTCTTACTGTGTGATTATGAGGACCCTCTCTGCCTGCACTGATTTTCATGAAAGGTAATGGCTGCAGATACAGGAATACATGATTATATTTGATCATTGTGGACAGCCACTTATATCAATAGAAATATTACATTAAAATACTTATGAATTTGCATTTTGTGTTCATTCTAAACTGAATAATACAGGAAGAATTTAGTGGAACCTCAGCTCCAGCTCCATGTGCCCTAGCTCCAGCATCCCCAGCTCAGCTCCACTCCGGCTCAGGAGCTCATCTCGGAAAGCTGGCAAGTATCACTCTGACTATCAAACACTGGAGCCGCACGCTGTCCAGAGTTCTGAAACTCAACCCCGGAGGAGCAGTCAGAGTCCCACGGTAATTCCAGTGACGAGGCTGCGCTGTAACAGCCACTATAATCTTGAAGGCATTCATGCACAGGAAAGCAAAACGTGTTATTATTTATTGAATCAAAACAAGAAACAAAAGCATCGCATTTCGACACACTGGGTCGATTGCAGCGTAGCAAAGTTAGTCCACTTGATGCGTCTAACTAGTGGATTAAGCAGGTTTAGTCCACTTGCTTGGACTAAAGTTAGTACACTTGTTAAGGCGTACCAGATAATCACCACAGGTGGATAATCTGCTAAATCAGACTAAACAAGATCCTGATTGCAGCGTACCAAATCGGACGTGAGATGATCCTGTTCAGGAGGACTAACTTAGTACTATGAAGTATAAGACTAACTTAGTACTATGAAGTATAAGACTAACTTAGTACGCTTGGTCGTCCTGAGTTTACACAGCACAGTTTAAAACAAAGACAGCTCTATTATTTTCTGAAATGACGTCTGAATTATTAAAATTAAAGTGAAGCCTTTTGAAGCATTTTGTTAAGTAAGGTTCCCTCGCCAATGCCGAGTCGCATGAAGCGCTTCATGCTCAGTGCAAGGTACTGTAAACCCGCATAACCCAGTGTCTCAAGTGAAAGGCATCGCTAACATGTAACAGAATTCAGAACTATTTACAATATTTAAAGTTATTATATAAAATTGACACTTGCTCTATGTACATTATATCATTACTTTGTCGCAATTATACATTTTCTAGGCTGACAATGTAGCCTGTAATTTAAATACGCGGCACCTTTTTCATTTTTTCACATTTATTATGGTTGAGGAACAACATATTCTGAAGAGACTGATTTTGTTTTATTCAAAAAACTATTGCAAAAACGGTAATAAAGTGCCACATAATACTCCTATATTTAAATAACAATAATTAAAAAATGCACGTTTGATGTATTCAATTTAACAGACTGAAACTTCACATGTATAATTAGTATTATAAAAACAACACATTTAAGTCGCCCTGGATAAGGGCGCCTACTAAGAAATAACAAATAAATACACAATTATTTAGAGCTTAACGCTCAGTGTCCATGCAGCACTAAGGGGATACAAGGAGGCTGTATGGTCCAGTGTTTAAAGAAAAGGGCTTGTAACTAGGAGGTCCCCGGTTCAAATCCCACCTCAGCCACGGACTCATTGTGTGACCCTGAGCAAGTCACTTCACCTTCTTGTGCTCCGTCTTTCGGTGAGACGCACTTGTAAGTGACTCTGATGCATAGTTCACACACACTAGTCTCTGTAAGTCGCCTTGGATAAAGGCGTCTGCTAAATAAACAAATAATAAAATGCAAGCATGATCCGCTAGTGTGGAAAAAGACAAGTACAATTAGGCCTATCGATATAGATTATTATTATGTATTTTAAATGTGTCTGCCCGAATCACACCTAATGTAGCCTTATAAAAACGCTTTTATCATTAATAGGCCTATGTGTATTACTGTACTTGCTTTTTTCATATTTCTGACTTTTTTGCCGGTGCTTTCAATATCCTCAATGTTTCTAAGCAAATGTTCGTAGTGACGATGTACAAGATGACTGAGTTTGTCTTTACAACTTAAATTGTGAATTTCCATCCGCACTTATAAAGGCTTATGGGTTAGTCCTCTTTGTCTGGCTACTGTAACTTGATCCACTTGTTCAGACTAGCTAAACCACTTGCTGTTTGGTACGCTGCAATCAGGACTAACTTAGTACAGAGCTTCAGGACTTGCTAGACCGCTTCTTAGTCCACTTGATGCGGACTGATTCTCTGGTATGCGTCTACATCATATCTTATATGAGCTGGATCGTGTCAAAGACATTTCCAGAAATGAAGACACTCAAATGGCCTAACAATATATTATGAGGTAAGTTTATTATTATTATTATTATTATTATTATTATTATTATTATTATTATTATTATTATTATTATTATTATTATTATTAATAATGTTACATTTATTTACTATTCTGAGTTCTTGAGAGCACACAACAGTCTGCGTACTTGCTTGCTTATTTATTTATATAATATAATACCGGAATGCTCAGAGAGTTTGGTCCAATGTTGTGTCAGAAGCATTTGAAATGTTATAAGCCTCGTTCGTGTTCAATTGGCTTTTAGAGAAACGCTCAGATTTACCATTTCAAACCCACAAACTTCCTGTCGCTGAATGATTGCTAGTCTTCCAGTAAAGCTTGTTTCATTTTAACTGTAGAACAACACATTGCTGTTATTGTAAAGAAATGGCTGCTGCAGGTTTCGACCCGCACACCGGTGAGTTGTGTATTTTTATTGTGTTTTTAATAAAATACGAGGCGGTAGAATATGTCGAAATATTAACAATTAAAAAGCAGAACACGATTCTGAGGGAAGTTAAAAGTTTGCTTTCGTTTTCAGTAGACGGGCCATCATTACCCTCAACCTCTCCCTTCTCAAACCCCGCTCTGCTTTCTGAATGTCATCACTACCCTAAACCTATCCCTTCTCAAACCCCGCTCTGCTTTTTGCATTACCCTAAACCTCTCCCTTTTCAAACCCCGCTCTGCTTTCTGAATGTCATCATTACCTAAACCTCTCCTTCTCAAACCCCGCTTTGCTTTTTGCATTACCCTAAACCTCTGCCTTCTCAAACCCCGCTCTGCTTTCTGAATGTCATCATTACCCTAAACCTCTCCCTTCTCAAACCCCGCTTTGCTTTTTGCATTACCCTAAACCTCTGCCTTCTCAAACCCCGCTCTGCTTTCTGAATGTCATCATTACCCTAAACCTCTCCCTTCTCAAACCCCGCTTTGCTTTTTGCATTACCCTAAACCTCTGCCTTCTCAAACACCGCTCTGCTTTCTGAATGTCATCATTACCCTAAACCTCTCCCTTCTCAAACCCCGCTTTGCTTTTTGCATTACCCTAAACCTCTCCCTTTTCAAACCCCGCTCTGCTTTCTGAATGTCATCATTACCCTAAACCTCTCCCTTCTCAAACCCCGCTTTGCTTTTTGCATTACCCTAAACCTCTCCCTTTTCAAACCCCGCTCTGCTTTCTGAATGTCATCATTACCTAAACCTCTCCTTCTCAAACCCCTTTGCTTTTGCATTACCCTAAACCTCTGCCTTCTCAAACACCGCTCTGCTTTCTGAATGTCATCATTACCCTAAACCTCTCCCTTCTCAAACCCCGCTTTGCTTTTTGCATTACCCTAAACCTCTCCTTTTCAAACCCGCTCTGCTTTCTGAATGTCATCATTACCCTAAACCTCTCCCTTCTCAAACCCCGCTTTGCTTTTTGCATTACCCTAAACCTCTGCCTTCTCAAACACCACTCTGCTTTCTGAATGTCATCATTACCCTAAACCTCTCCCTTCTCAAACCCCGCTTTGCTTTTTGCATTACCCTAAACCTCTCCCTTTTCAAACCCCGCTCTGCTTTCTGAATGTCATCATTACCCTAAACCTCTGCCTTCTCAAACACCGCTTTGCTTTTGCATTACCTAAACCTCTCCTTTTCAAACCCCGCTCTGCTTTCTGAATGTCATCATTACCTAAACCTCTCCTTCTCAAACCCGCTTTGCTTTTGCATTACCCTAAACCTCTGCCTTCTCAAACCCCGCTCTGCTTTCTGAATGTCATCATTACCCTAAACCTCTCCTTCTCAAACCCCGCTTTGCTTTTGCATTACCTAAACCTCTGCCTTCTCAAACCCGCTCTGCTTTCTGAATGTCATCATTACCCTAAACCTCTGCCTTCTCAAACCCCGCTCTGCTTTCTGAATGTCATCATTACCCTAAACCTCTCCCTTCTCAAACCCGCTTTGCTTTTTGCATTACCCTAAACCTCTGCCTTCTCAAACCCGCTCTGCTTTCTGAATGTCATCATTACCTAAACCTCTCCTTCTCAAACCCGCTTTGCTTTTGCATTACCCTAAACCTCTGCCTTCTCAAACCAGCTCTGCTTTCTGAATGTCATCATTACCTAAACCTCTGCCTTCTCAAACCCCGCTCTGCTTTCTGAATGTCATCATTACCCTAAACCTCTGCCTTCTCAAACCCCGCTTTGCTTTTTGCATTACCCTAAACCTCTGCCTTCTCAAACCCCGCTCTGCTTTCTGAATGTCATCATTACCCTAAACCTCTGCCTTCTCAAACCCCGCTCTGCTTTCTGAATGTCATCATTACCCTAAACCTCTCCCTTCTCAAACCCCGCTTTGCTTTTTGCATTACCCTAAACCTCTGCCTTCTCAAACCCCGCTCTGCTTTCTGAATGTCATCATTACCCTAAACCTCTCCCTTCTCAAACCCCGCTTTGCTTTTTGCATTACCCTAAACCTCTGCCTTCTCAAACCCCGCTCTGCTTTCTGAATGTCATCATTACCCTAAACCTCTGCCTTCTCAAACCCGCTCTGCTTTCTGAATGTCATCATTACCTAAACCTCTGCCTTCTCAAACCCAGCTCTGCTTTCTGAATGTCATCATTACCCTAAACCTCTCCCTTCTCAAACCCCGCTTTGCTTTTTGCATTACCCTAAACCTCTGCCTTCTCAAACCCCGCTCTGCTTTCTGAATGTCATCATTACCCTAAACCTCTGCCTTCTCAAACCCCGCTCTGCTTTCTGAATGTCATCATTACCCTAAACCTCTGCCTTCTCAAACCCCGCTCTGCTTTCTGAATGTCATCATTACCCTAAACCTCTCCCTTCTCAAACCCCGCTTTGCTTTTGCATTACCCTAAACCTCTGCCTTCTCAAACCCCGCTCTGCTTTCTGAATGTCATCATTACCTAAACCTCTCCCTTCTCAAACCCGCTTTGCTTTTGCATTACCCTAAACCTCTGCCTTCTCAAACCCCGCTCTGCTTTCTGAATGTCATCATTACCCTAAACCTCTCCCTTCTCAAACCCCGCTTTGCTTTTGCATTACCCTAAACCTCTCCCTTCTCAAACCCCGCTTTGCTTTTTGCATTACCCTAAACCTCTGCCTTCTCAAACACCGCTCTGCTTTCTGAATGTCATCATTACCCTAAACCTCTCCCTTCTCAAACCCCGCTTTGCTTTTTGCATTACCCTAAACCTCTCCCTTTTCAAACCCCGCTCTGCTTTCTGAATGTCATCATTACCCTAAACCTCTCCCTTCTCAAACCCCGCTTTGCTTTTTGCATTACCCTAAACCTCTCCCTTTTCAAACCCCGCTCTGCTTTCTGAATGTCATCATTACCCTAAACCTCTCCCTTCTCAAACCCCGCTTTGCTTTTTGCATTACCCTAAACCTCTGCCTTCTCAAACACCGCTCTGCTTTCTGAATGTCATCATTACCCTAAACCTCTCCCTTCTCAAACCCCGCTTTGCTTTTTGCATTACCCTAAACCTCTCCTTTTCAAACCCCGCTCTGCTTTCTGAATGTCATCATTACCTAAACCTCTCCTTCTCAAACCCCGCTTTGCTTTTTGCATTACCCTAAACCTCTGCCTTCTCAAACACCACTCTGCTTTCTGAATGTCATCATTACCCTAAACCTCTCCTTCTCAAACCCGCGCTTTGCTTTTGCATTACCCTAAACCTCTCCTTTTCAAACCCCGCTCTGCTTTCTGAATGTCATCATTACCCTAAACCTCTGCCTTCTCAAACCCGCTTTGCTTTTGCATTACCTAAACCTCTCCCTTTTCAAACCCCGCTCTGCTTTCTGAATGTCATCATTACCTAAACCTCTCCTTCTCAAACCCCGCTTTGCTTTTGCATTACCCTAAACCTCTGCCTTCTCAAACCCGCTCTGCTTTCTGAATGTCATCATTACCCTAAACCTCTCCCTTCTCAAACCCGCTTTGCTTTTGCATTACCCTAAACCTCTGCCTTCTCAAACCCCGCTCTGCTTTCTGAATGTCATCATTACCTAAACCTCTGCCTTCTCAAACCCCGCTCTGCTTTCTGAATGTCATCATTACCTAAACCTCTCCTTCTCAAACCCGCTTTGCTTTTTGCATTACCCTAAACCTCTGCCTTCTCAAACCCCGCTCTGCTTTCTGAATGTCATCATTACCCTAAACCTCTCCCTTCTCAAACCCCGCTTTGCTTTTTGCATTACCCTAAACCTCTGCCTTCTCAAACCCCGCTCTGCTTTCTGAATGTCATCATTACCCTAAACCTCTGCCTTCTCAAACCCCGCTCTGCTTTCTGAATGTCATCATTACCCTAAACCTCTGCCTTCTCAAACCCCGCTTTGCTTTTTGCATTACCCTAAACCTCTGCCTTCTCAAACCCCGCTCTGCTTTCTGAATGTCATCATTACCCTAAACCTCTGCCTTCTCAAACCCCGCTCTGCTTTCTGAATGTCATCATTACCCTAAACCTCTCCCTTCTCAAACCCCGCTTTGCTTTTGCATTACCCTAAACCTCTGCCTTCTCAAACCCGCTCTGCTTTCTGAATGTCATCATTACCTAAACCTCTCCTTCTCAAACCCGCTTTGCTTTTTGCATTACCCTAAACCTCTGCCTTCTCAAACCCCGCTCTGCTTTCTGAATGTCATCATTACCCTAAACCTCTGCCTTCTCAAACCCCGCTCTGCTTTCTGAATGTCATCATTACCCTAAACCTCTGCCTTCTCAAACCCCGCTCTGCTTTCTGAATGTCATCATTACCCTAAACCTCTCCCTTCTCAAACCCCGCTTTGCTTTTTGCATTACCCTAAACCTCTGCCTTCTCAAACCCCGCTCTGCTTTCTGAATGTCATCATTACCCTAAACCTCTGCCTTCTCAAACCCCGCTCTGCTTTCTGAATGTCATCATTACCCTAAACCTCTGCCTTCTCAAACCCCGCTCTGCTTTCTGAATGTCATCATTACCCTAAACCTCTCCCTTCTCAAACCCCGCTTTGCTTTTTGCATTACCCTAAACCTCTGCCTTCTCAAACCCCGCTCTGCTTTCTGAATGTCATCATTACCCTAAACCTCTGCCTTCTCAAACCCCGCTCTGCTTTCTGAATGTCATCATTACCCTAAACCTCTGCCTTCTCAAACCCCGCTCTGCTTTCTGAATGTCATCATTACCCTAAACCTCTGCCTTTTCAAACCCCGCTCTGCTTTCTGAATGTCATCATTACCCTAAACCTCTCCCTTCTCAAACCCCGCTTTGCTTTTTGCATTACCCTAAACCTCTGCCTTCTCAAACCCCGCTCTGCTTGCTGAATGTCATCAGTACCCTCAACCTCTGCCTTCTCAAACCCCGCTCTGCTTTCTGAATGTCTCATGTTTGGTTTAGTTTTAATTCACTTCCTTTGTGGTCGGTACGATGTTTCAGGACGACACTCTAAACCTTCTATTTGCAAATAGATTAGGAGAGACAGGCATCAAAAATGTTGGGTTGGGAGTTGGGAGTTGGAAGTGTTCTTACTGAAGAGACAAACCATAAACTATATGAAAAGGATTCTTTATGTAACGCCATATTCTGGGGATTTGTAGCACTTATGTGTTTATGTATTCATGTGCTCCGTGTTTTTTGATTGAATTCATTTATTTAATTACCTTCCAAGCAAAGATATGCTGACTCTGCAGCTTCACGTAGACCCCCAGTGTTGGTAATAACAATAGACTGATCTATACAGAAAACGTGTCTAATTCTTCTCATATTGTCAGCTAGCAGTTATAGCTGACAACCGGTTTTTGTTCTTGTGATTAGTTGACTGCAATCTTGAAGGCATTCATGCACAGCAAAGCTTTTTTTTCATGCAGGCACTTTATCTATTCATGTTTCTGCAGAGTTTTTTAAAAAAAAGGTACACAGCAATGACATATAAACCCCGTATACTTTGCTCGACGAGGGTCCTAGAGACGAGGTTGATCGCACACTCAGAAAACTCTTATTATTTTCTTTTAAAAACGTGTTATTATTTATTGAAACAAAACGAGAAACAAACACAACGCGTTTCGACATCATCGTAAAGGAATTCAATTATCTATATATGGGTTGGATCGTGTCAAAAGCATTTCTAAAAATGAAGACTTTCAAATTGTATAATATAATCTGAGGTGAGTTTGTTAATAATAATAATAATAATAATAATAATAATAATAATAATAATAATAATAATAATAATAATAATAATAATAATATTTATTCATTATATATGTTATTAATGTTACATTTATTTATTATTCTGAGTTCTTGAGAGCACACTTAACACTTGCGTTCTTACTTGCTTATTTATTTATCTCTAGGTTGTAGAAAATTAAATATGCGGAATGTTTAGATAGTTTGGAACAATTTGTGTCAGAAACATTTATATAAGCCTCCTTCGAGTTAAACTATATATTTTTAAAGAACCCACAAACTTCCTGTCACGAAATGATTGCTATAGTCTTCCTGTAAAGCCTGTTGTAAAATCTTAACTGGAGAAGGACACGTAACATGACCGTTATTTTGAAGAGATGGCTACTGCAGGTTTACACTCGGACACCACTGAGTTGTGTATTTTGATTGTTTTTTTAATAAAACGCGAGGGCGGTATAATATGTCGAAATATAAACAATTAAAAAGCAGAACACGATTCTGAGGGGAGAGAGGGGTGGTGGTGAGGAAGTCTGTGCGCGCATTATTGTGATTTGTAATCGAGAGGAACGGTCTACACTCTACAGCACGGATAGTTTACGTGTTTTCAGGCTAACGGCGCAGCAAAAGCACCATTTCACTTTTAATTTGTAGTTCCCAACACTCTTAAGTGAAATGTTGAAAACAAGTTTAAAATGTATTGATATTTTAAAATTGACTAGTGGCACGCATCGCATGCATATATATATATAAAAGAAAAAAAAAGTTGGACATGCAAATATAATGGAAACAAAATTAATACATTGTACAATGGTAATCATTACATCTAGTGAGAAATTACAGACATTCTTGTACAAAAATGTGACCTCAACCATTTACTTTATACTCCTTCCCACTAGGAAACATTTACACTGGCCATAAAATCAACCAATCAATCAATCTTTATTTTATATAGCACCTTTCATAGTGCACCACCATCACACAGCGCTTTACAAGATACAGTAAAAAACAATGCATAATACATTAAGTACAGTGAAAAACAATGCAAAATAATACATTAAATACAAGGCTAGGATGTGAAAATTCTAAAATATCGTGGATGCGTATGTCATAAAAGGGTTAACTGCAAGAGTGATAGAATGACACAAGTTAATTGTATCAATCTCTGTGACCTTCTTAATGCCTAGATTGATACATTGTTATAGTTGATACTTCTAACAACCTATAGGCATTCCTGATATTGATAGAATGCCACAGGTTAAATGTATCAACCTGTGCCATCTAATAACTGTCTAGATCAGGGGTCTCCAGATCTGGTCGTGGAGGGCTGCTGTCCCTCCTGGTTTTTGTTCCAACTGTACCCTAAATTACTTAATTTGACCAATTAAGCTTCCAGTAAGCACTTAATTGGTCCAATTAAGTAATTTAGGGTACAGTTGGAACAAAAGCCAGGAGGGACGCTGGCCCTCCATGACCAGGATTGGAGACCCCTGCTGCAGGTTCATTGCTCCATATCACCAGATTTATATTGCACCTTTTTAATTCAAACACATAATGAATCCCCTCTATCATTTCTTGCTAATACTGCATGTGTTATGTGCTTCTTCAGGCAGAATGTATTTATTTTATGAAACAAGTGGTGTGTATTGTAGTGACTACATCTTCCTTACAGTGAGTGTAAAGGGATCAGTTTTGTTCAAGCAATGTATGGCTAGAAACACGTTTCATCATCGTCAGAAATTCGTGACATAATTAAGAAATGGAGATGGTTTAACAATGTTAATTACAGCTTTAAAGGCAGGTAGAAAGTAGCAAGCCTAATTATAAACAATCTGTCTTGCATTTTGTGATTACCCACAGCTGAGTATGAGATAAGAAAGTGCTAAATAATAATAAAATAAATTTAAAAAAACAACAATAAACTTGCTGTACCCTCAACAGCATCCCAAAGTGGGCACTGATAAGCAATGGAATGTTCATTTTTCATACAAATGGAGGATCCAGAAACTCCAGGAGCAATTAGAAAGCTGCTTATGCTGCCAGGATACCACATTTCAAGACCCATACCAGACATATTGCCATTTCTCACTCTTTTGATGGTGATTGAAACACTTTGAACTCCCAAAATTACCGTACCCCTAGTTTTAAAAAAGTCTTTATTTAAATTAAAGATAATATTTTGGATTTATATAGCACCTTTCATCCCATAGGAGCCCAAAGCTCTTTACACATGGCAGCTATTGCTTAGCCTATTGAATTACAGGAGGACATTTAGGTAGGCCAGATTGTAAGTGCCTGAATTGGAATTTAGCCATTATATTTGCATAGTCCAACTGTTTAAACATTATCTATAGCCTACAGTTTAAACTATCAGGAATATTTTACCAATACAATACAATGCTATTTATGTTAAGCTGTTGAAGTGGAAGACCTGATAGAGTCCTTTATTGTATTTTTGGTTTTGCGCGTGATAGATGAATAAAATATATTGAATTCCACCATTCTATTCATTTTAAGGTCTGATAAACCTCTATGCATGACTATATTGTAGCAATCCTGCGGGGGAGGGGAGAGAATCAGGAAAGTGTAGAGGGTGTGTGAAACTGCAGGGGTTGCATGGTGGGTGCATGCGTTCAGGGGTTGCATGGTGGTGTGTGCATGCAGGGGTTGCACGGTGGTGTGTGCATGCAGGGGTTGCACGGTGGTGTGTGCGTGCAGGGGTTGCACGGTGGTGTGTGCATGCAGGGGTTGCACGGTGGTGTGTGCGTGCAGGGGTTGCACGGTGGTGTGTGCATGCAGGGGTTCCATGGTGGTGTGTGCGTTCAGGGGTTGCACGGTGGTGTGTGCATGCAGGGGTTGCACGGTGGTGTGTGCATGCAGGGGTTGCATGGTGGTGTGTGCATGCAGGGGTTGCACGGTGGTGTGTGCATGCAGGGGTTGCACGGTGGTGTGTGCGTGCAGGGGTTGCATGGTGGTGTGTGCGTGCAGGTGTTGCATGGTTCATTTTCATTTTCGACTTCCAGCTCCCTTTCCCTCACTTTATGATTTTATTTTGTGATTATTGAATTCTTGTAAAAAAATAAATGGCTTGAGACTTTATTTACTCACGGCTGCAGTCTCATTTCTGTCCCAAAAAGAACCCGAAATGCTACAATCTATTGATGGACATTACGTTACATTACGTAAGAAATGAGATGTCCTTTTTCTTTGGAATACCATGTTCCTTCTCAAAAATGTGTTTTAATGTTAGCCTTTATAAAGGAAAACGACTGCTTTAATGAATTTTCTATTTCAGTGCATGGAGTTTCTTCTTTGTAATAAAGAAATACGTTTTTTTTAACATTTACATTTTATTTCTGTTTCTTTATAAAAAAATAAAAAATAATGTTTTCTGGGGAGAGTAAAAAAGACATTAACTTTGATTTGTGTACTAAGGGTTACTCTTAAATGAATTCGCAATCCAGTTCTCATGTACTTTTTATGGTAAACTGAGCATGCATGACTTAGAAACTCGGCTGTCAGCTCAGCAGAGTATCCCAAAAACTGGGCTGAATTCAGAAAAGCAAATCGGCCCAGAATTTGGGACAAAAAGCAAAGCGGCGCCAAAACCTGAGAATGAACAGTCTCTATGTAAAACTGTGATTACATTAAAGATAAACTAATGAATCCTGTAACAAAACTGAAATAGTGGGCAGGATATATATTTGCAATTAAAATAAATCACGCCAACGATTATAGATATATGCTATTTGAAAGAAAAAAGTAAACCACCACAGAAAGCCAATTCTTACATTCATGCATAACATGACAATTTACATAAAGTAATAGTCACACATAGTTTGTTATATTAGTACAGCAAAATACCATATTATATTTTAATTGAAAAGTTCTGGCAAACAGATCTCTCTCTCTCTCTCTCTCTCTCTCTCTCTCTCTCTCTCTCTCTCTCTCTCTTTCTCTCTCTCTCTCATCACAATTATTGTACTGTTAAATATGTTATAAATGATGTTTCCGTGATTTCAAATTAGTTCAGTAAAATAATACATGTAGTAAAAACTGTAACTTCGTGGTGTGAAAGCTACCGCCTGCACTGCAGCCTGCATTAGAAGCATGTCTTGGGTTTGATTCCCACACAGGGTTTATATTGCAAACTTTAAGAAATTTAAATGTATTTTATTTATGTCTAACAAACACATTTTTAATGTGAAAAAATGTAGTTGATATGAATGACACTTTCATTGGACATACATACTTTTGCACACATAACTTTAACGTGCATATATATTGTTGATAGCTTCTAGTGTATGTATTTGTGGTATACTGTTGATGAAATAATATGAAATCATGATCGAATTTCGATATGTCAATTGCATTATGCTGAATCAATTATTACATTTATTTAAAAAAAAAATCACTTTAATTTATGTGTCAGAACTATCTTGACTGGAAGATACCTGAACAAGATGTTATATAATGTTGGTAATAAAAGCATCACTTTGTACACTATAGATATATTAGCAGCATTATGAAATGCCCCTACAGTGTTACTAATACAGGCTATAGGGTTAAAGGGGGTGCTGTGCAATATTAAGTACAGCATTGCCAATGCTTGTGCTATAAATGTCTGTATTAACAGTACTGAAAACAGTGAGAATTGGTTAATCATTTCTTACAAAGCTGGGTTGGTACCCTTTAAATAGGTGAGACACAGAAACTGTGCTTTAGTGCTTTCCTGCACACTTTTATTATTCACACAAAATGGCTAAGCCATTTTCTCAACAAAACCACTCCTTTAATTTACCATCTGGGCAAAGCCTTCAATGGCTTTCTTTAAATAAACTGGACAACTAAGCTGTTTACCGGTCAAAAAAACGCAACACTCAGGTCTAATGGATTTAATCAAATATTTTAACACAGATATCAAACAAAACCACAGAAAATGTGAACGAAAAATACAGATCAAAGAATCATGATAAGTTTTCAATATGAAATGTGACACACTGTCAAAAGGAAAACATTACAAAGTTAGTTTTGGGTATGACCTCCCTGAGCATAAACACAATCCTGGCAGCGTTGACGAATAGACTTGATCAGCCTCTGGATAGACTACTGTGGGATTCCTCCTTACATCATCACACTTCCACTGCCCAAACGGTTGGCTTGAACAATGCAACAGTCAGCATAACGGTCACCACGACGTCTCCAAACACGTTGTCTTCCGTCAGGTCTGTCAAGGGCAAAATGGCATTCGTCTGTGAATATAAAAATCCACCACTCTCTCTGCTCCCTTTTTATATCACATGGCTGTGCACCAGTTATCTAATTTGGCAACAGCCACATTCTGACATTTATTTGGCAGGGATAGGAATTAACCTCATCCTTGCCAACCACCACCAAAACACATAACCCAAACACTTCATTGCCTTGCAACATTACATAATGAAAATCTCCATAGTATGCCTCCTCTCTTTGTTTCTACAAACCTGTTTTAAGTGTCATCCAAAGAGTTTTGTATTAAACAAGATCTACGATGAATTTTTGGACAGTGTATTTTTCAAATGTTTTTAAAGTTTATAAGTTGATTTCAACAAATCTGTAATTTCAGTTAATTTAATTTTAAGTTAATTTTCACTTATTAAAGAGATAAGCTAAGAGGGCTATTTGTGGCTATTAATGAGTTTCTTTAAACATTGATATTTTTTCAGCATATTTGAAAAGTTCTGGAAATAGTTGTGAAACCTCAGATTTCTTGGGGGTCTAAAACTGAATAAATAAATTGTGTGAAGAAATCTAGTTCTGAGTGTTCTGAGCTTCTCTGGACAAATTATTAGGACACTGTTACACCTGCACACGAAAGAACAAACAAGAAATCAAACTGCTAATGATACAAACCTGCTGACAAACAATTCAGGCACTTCACTGATTCTCCTGATTAATGTGCACTATTTGTTTGAAGAGCTTGCTAGTTGTATCCCTGAACAGCAGCTCCACACATACAGGAACATGCCAGTGCTATGTGTGCCCTTATAACAGTTTACCATAGTAAAAGCATAGCAAAGCATAAAAGCATTGCAAAGCATAGCAAAGCAATGTAAAGAACAGTGAGGTATGGTAAAGCATATTAATAAACATGGTAAACTTGGGTAAATTATGGTTAATACATGGTATTACCATGGAGAAAGTATGGTAAAAGTACAACAATACCATGGTAAACTTGTATAAGGAATATGACAGGGAGTGTTTTTTAAGAACACCACAATCCAGGGCTTCACATGTAAAGCTTTCATTTCTAAACGGAACAAACTGTTCTTTCTCTTTCACAGAGCGGGGAATCATGGCTGCAGAACAAGAGACTGAAGAAACTGTTTCTCAAGAGCTGCACAGCCCCTCTGAGCTGAGGATTGTGCTGCTTGGGAGAGAGTGCATTGGGACGAGTGAAGCAGGAAACACCATCCTGGGCAGAGAGGAGGGTAGCGCTCAATTCAGCGGCTCTGCAGAAATGAGGGAGTGTGAGAAGAAAACAGGAGAAGTGGCTGGGAGACGCGTCAATGTGATCAACACTCTAGAAATTGCAGACACAGCCCAGGTCAAAATGGAGAGATGTGTTTCTCTCTCTGCCCCGGGACCCCACGCTTTCCTCCTGGTGATACCGGTGTATCCAAAAGAAATGATTGATGCTCGTCGTGAGTACCTAATAAAACAGGATTGCAAACCCTTTCATAAAGTGCAGGGGCTGTTTGGTGAGAGAGCTGTGAGGAACACGATGATCCTTTTCACCTGCGGGGATTATCTGAGAAGCAGGACAATTGAGCAGTACATTGAAGAAGTTGGTGAGGAGCTCCAGCAGCTTGTTGAGAAATGTGGGAACAGGTATCATGTTCTCAACAATAGGAACATGAGCGATCGCACTCAGGTCACACAGCTCCTGGACAAGATAGACAACATGGTGAAGGGATGTGGAGGCTGCTACATCCCAAATGAGATTTACCAGCAGGTAGAAAAAATGATTAGACTAAAGGAACAGGAGCTGAATGAGAAACACAGAGAGGAACTGGGCACAAAAGAAGAGGAAATGAGCAGGAAAGAAGTGGAGATGAAACAGAAATATGAGGAGGAACAGAGGAGGAGAGAAGAGGAGCTGATGGAGAAGTTGAGGAAGCAAATGAAGGAGAAGGAGCTGGAGAAAGAGCCAGAGAAATCCAAGCTGCCTCTCAGGAGAAGGAACAGCATTGAAGCAGTCCCCCCTACCAGTAAGTTTGCTTAAAATTGTTCTACAGATACAGCATTCAGAATTCTTTCTCAGGCTCTCACAATGTCACCATTGAACTGAATGAGTCTAACAGTTTAATAACAGTTTGAAAACCTTAACTGGGTTATTAAGTTGCATGTATGCATGTTGTGTGAGGTGGAAAAGCCCTGCTGATAAATGTAGTGTATTATTATTTAAAATAATGGTTTATTGCTGTATTATTATGATTAAAAAATAAATGTATTATTTGGTTTGTGTTTTGGTGGTGGTAGGCAGGGAAGGGGTTAATTCCTATCCCTGCCAAAAATATGTGAGAATGTGGCAGGAGACTTTAATGAATAATTGATGATTAATCCAGCCAGATGGGATATAAGGGGAGAAAATCCTTTGTTTGAGGGTTACAAACGTAAAACGAAAAATATAACAATTGCTATGCATGCAAGGAAGACCAGCAAGGTACTTGTTTTTGCTCTGTGAGCTAGATATCACAAACAGTTTAATTTTCTTAGTTGTTTATTCCCTGCTTATTCTGCCCTTGTAAAGCAATTTTATTCATAAAAACACTTGCATCAATATGACAAATTGTTTCAAATCTATTATTTTTTTTGAGTCTTTCACTTTCTTTCTTCGCTGTGCTAAACCCCCCTTTGTGATTCCACTGTATTTAAATCTCAGAGGCGGGTTTGATTAACCCTTTTGTTTCATGAGTGCCTGTGTATTCAATTTGGTAGATAGATCGCTATCACCAGGCAAAACTAGACATATTAGATTAGATGTAATTCGATTTATATTTCTGATAAAATATATAATATCCATGACATTTGCAATAGATTTGTGATGACAAAGTCTATATGATCTACAGCTGTGTGAGGTGGGAATTGACCTCTCTTCCAGTAGCTAATAATGACTGTTATATACTATATATTATACTGTTATATGCTCCCTTGAGAAACATATGTACAATATATCGAAACGCTGGGCAGCTGGCTCTTTGATATATATATATATATATATATATATATATATATATATATAATTTATTTCTTACAATTGTTACAAGATATCACATTATTTTTACATACAATTACATTATTTTTACATACAATTACCCATTTATACAGTTGTTTTTTTGTTTTTTTTACTGGAGCAAGGTTGGTGGATCGATTTAAGAAGTAAGCGTAAGCCCAAACAGACTTTCTTTTGGTTTTATATTCCTGGAAAGGGTTAATTACACCGTTTTTGCCCCTAAAGCACTACGAACCAATCCATGCATGTTCATGGCTGTAGGTCGAAATAATCAAGTTTGAAGGTCGTTGTACGTCATGGCCAGAGCAGGGAAGGGAATGCAAGCCAGCTGACCGCACGCATTTCTATATTATTAATATTATTATTATTATTATTATTAGATTGACATCATCTCGCATTCGTAAACATTGACCCTTGCTTTTAAAGGGAGATGCAGCATTTTTGTGCCTAACCCCTGAAAAAGTAGTTAAAATGCTTTTTTTATTGTTATTTTTGAATTTCTATCCATTTAATCGCAGTCTGGAGCTCTGCATTATAATTTCTCGGTGCTTCAGTGGTACAAACAGATTGATAAAGGAGGGTGCGATTGACAGAGCATTGTGTTTTGAGGAATCATATCATCATAAAGAACTGTCAGCGCATACCAGTGGCAAGCTTGTCGCATACCAGTAAAGGTATGAAAAGGAATTGAATCCTGAAAATGGATTTGGGTAATATCGATGGCACAGGGTACATACATTACAATTCCTCCCCACTTAGTTCTAAAATTGCCTGAAATTAAATAAATGAAGTCAATTACTTGTAGAGCAATACTGCTACAAATGCTTTTAATCTTAACTATAAATTGAGCCTTTGTGGTGGATTCCGGACTTGCTCTGGGTAAAGTCTAGGTTCTGCAGCCTCTGGATTTCCAGATGTAGCAGTGATATTTTCCACAAGAGGTTCAGCACTGTCTGACGTCCACTGAGAATCATCTGTAGAAGTGAATTTTGTCTGAGGGGACATTGCCGATGGTCGGAATTTGAATAGGCTGATACCTGGAAACTGATCAACATGCCTAAGCCAGATGAGATTTGAGCCAACTTCTACTGTATAGGAAAGCGGTCCTGCTTGTGAAGTAATTTTTCCAGGCATTTCTGATTCCGATAGGCTAAGACATCCTGTCCCACTGTAAAGTTTTACAACAGTCCTCTGTTGGTGCTTTTGCTGTATTGCTTGTTCTGTGTCTTCAGAGGTTGGGTTTCATCAAGTCCAGTCGTGACCTTAGATTTCGACCCATGAATTTGTTGTGGCTAGCTTTTGTTGCATTGGCTTTTGTTCCCTCCCCATTGATCGCATTGACTGTTTCAATGTCTGAATAAATCTTTCAGCCAGACCATTAGTGGCAGGGTGGTGAGGGGCAAATATTATATGTTTAATGTCGTTTCCTTTGACAAAAGCTTGGAACTCCTCTGAAGTGAACTGTGTTCCATTATCACTCACAATCTGTTCTGGCAGCCCAGTCCTGGCAAAAAGAGTTTGCAATTTGGCACCCAAGACATCTTTTGGCTAAGTCTTCAATTTGCTGGTCTATTCCAGGCCACCAGACATAGCTTCGGGCAAGTCATTTAATCTTAACCACTCCTAAGTGGCCATCGTGCAAAGCCTCAAGTACTTGTGAACGTAGTTTGGAAGGTATGACAGCTCTGGTGCCACACATAACACATCCGTGGTACACTGAAAGCTGATCTCAACGGGTGTGAAAAGCAGACAACTGGGGGTATCCACGGGTCGGCCAGCCTTTTGTGGTTATGTCATACACTTTAGACAGTATAGGATCAGATTTAGTCTCTCTTTGAGTAAGGGCATTTGTTACTGGTAACTGGTCCATCTGTGTTATGTAAAACATGTCAACAGGATCTGATTCAATCTTTTTGTGTATTGTTTCTAGCGGCATACAATCTAAACCATCAGCATTAGCATGGTGCTTCGTGCCCTTGAACTCAATGTCATAAGTGTGTGCCTAAAACCAAGGCCATTTTGGAGCTGTGCTGCTGTCATCTCCGGAACACCCTTCCTGGGATTAAAAGTAGAGACTAGGGGTTGGTGGTCTGTAACCAACGTGAACTTCTTGCCGCACAAATACTGGTTAAACTGTTTCACTCCCAACACTAGACTGAAGTGCTCTCTATCAATCTGGGCATAGCCTCCTTTAACGCATATTTACACTGTTTGGACCACTGCCATTTGCTTCCACTCTGCAACAAAACATTCAAGGGGTGCAACACTGTGGACAGATTTGGCAAAAACTTGGTAGTAGTTAATTAGTCCAAGAAAGGATCGAAGCTGTCTATCATTTTGTGACGGTGGTGCTCTGAGGACAGTGTCAAACTTGATTTGTGACTTGTGTAGCCCCTGTTTATCAATGGTATGGCCACAGTAGGCAATGGTTACTTTGAAAAATTCACATTTGTCTCCGTTAGCTCTCAGTCCATACTCAGCCAGTCTAGTTAGTACTTTCTGTAAGTTTTCTAAGTGTTCGATATCGTCAGCTCCTGTCACAATGATATCATCCAGGTAACACTGTGTACATGGTATTCCTTGCAGCACTTGATTCATGGACTTTTGCCAGATCGCTGGTGCTGATGAAATTCAGAACACTAGACGTTTGTACTGAAAAAAGCCCTTGTGAGTGTTAATTGTAAGAAACTTCCTGGATGTTTCTTCCACTTCCATTTGTAAGTAGGCTTGAGCCAAATCAATCTTTGAGAACAGTGCGCCTCCTGCCAGTGAGGCAAAGATGTCCTCAATGCGGGGTAGGGGGTATTGATCAGCACAAAGCACAGGGTTCACTGTGACCTTGAAATCACCACAAATACACACCTCTCCACTTCTCTTAATTACAGGCACTATTGGCAAGCTGCAGGGATGACATCAGGCCAGAAAGAATCACACACAGACAGGCAGTACTCGGGTTGAAACTGAGACGCTTTTGTGCTCAGTGTTTTAATAAACAAACAAAAATAAAATGTTGAAACAGAAAACAGGACATGGCACTTTAGCAAAATAAACAGACAAACAAAACGAACAGACACTAACAAACAGGGACGAATACTAAACAAACACGTACCACGTAGCAATTGTTTTTTGTATAATTTATCTCCTCACTCTCTCCCATTCCTTCGCCATGAACACACAACCCTGAGTGAGTAAAACATGCATCTATATATACTGTTGTGCCGGGATTCAATTACTAATAAATTATTCACTTGAATCCCAGCACGTGAACTAATTATGTGCAACCCCGTGCTCACATATTAAATACTTTAAATGCACGTGAAGTGCAATCCCTGTGCCTAAATACAATTATACATTTTAAACACTTGTGCTCATTACCCACATTATCTCCCATGTACCAACTACAATATACCAACATTTACACACTACACGCAACATATAACACACAAATGCACACAAGGGCGGGGCACATTGCCACACCATTCACATCAGTCCAACTTAAACAAAATGACTGCCCCTTCTAAACATTTGAGTTTAGTTTCTACTTTGGGGCGTATAGCGTAGGGCACGGGATGTGAAACCTTGGCTGAGCAAATTTTGGAGTTTTGCAAAAATAAAAATGCTGAAATAAATAATTGTAGACATCTATTTCTTATAACTTTTTTTCCTCATCCACAAAAGCAAAACTTTTGCTACAAAAGATTTCTCCTAAAAGTCTTTGTTTTCAAGAAATTTCTAGAAATTATACATTTCTATTGGGGTATGTAAACTTTTGACTACAACTGTATATATTATATGTAGGGGTCTACTTAAATCGCAGTAAATTTACGTATTTTTCACAGGTATGTTTGAATTGGTTGGAAGTTAAGGCAAAGTTTTGCCAAGTTATACAGATGTGGACATCGATTAGAAACAGCCCAAAGACTCGGTTACACAAGGGCATCTGGCATACTTTAATAAAGGCAATATATGCAGCACGTTCGTTGTCATGTTATTTGTCCCATCCAATAATTTATTTTATTAGTACCGAGTCAAAACAAAGAAGACGTGGCTATTCGGGTCTAAAATTCCAACTGCAAAAAAGTAAGCAGCAAAGTTGAAGCGAGGTGGCTGTGCTGGATTGTTTTAGTACTGATTTAACTTGCAGACACGAATACTTTTTGTCTGGGCTTACTTTCCAGTTTGGTTTCTGAAAGCTGTTTATTTTACATTCTGTTCATCAGCCTCTGAAGTAGCCTTTTGTTTAATGTGTGATTCTGAAGCTAAATAGCGATCGATCGTATTTTCTCCAGTTCAGTTTCCTTGGGAAATATCTTGAAACGATCCGAAATATACTTTGCTTTTTTGTCGTCCATTTCTACTATTTTACCTCCAATGCTGAAAACTAGATTTTAGCAACCTAAATCAAAACAATGCAGCATCAAATTTATCCCATCCCCTACTGCACAGTACAGGTCACATAAAAGCAGTACAGATGCATTGATAGTCTGATTAAAAGTTAGTCATTTGAATAGTAAACAAGAACGTTAACTGCTTTGGAGAATTATTTTTGTAAATGTTACTTGTGGACGTTTTTTTGTTTGTTTGATTTTTGCTTAAGTGCAATGCACACGGGACGGCGAAGGAATTAAAAACGGCTAAGGAAGATACGTAGTTTGCATCGCTTGCGTTGTGCATTTAAACAAGTTTTATTTTTCTTTCATCTCCGTACTTGTTTGTATGCATTGGCCCTTTAGAGGTGAATTTCGCAGTGACCCTTCAATTTCACTATTTCCGTAAAATCTGTGAAATCGCGATTTAGGTAGAACCCTAATTATATGCTGCGTGAGGTGGAAATGGACGTGTCTTGTTCTTTTGTAAGGTTTCAGCTGACACTTTTTCTGGTGTTAAATAACTTTGTTTATCACTTTGATTTTGATATATATATATATATATATATATATATATATATATATATATATATATATATATATATATATATATATATATATTTTCTTTTTTCAGTGTCTGGAGGTGAAGGAGAAGCTCCCATTGCAGATAACCAAGCACCTCCCCTGAGCTGAGGATGTTGCTGCTTGGGAAGACTGGGGCTGGGAAGAGTGCAGCAGGAAACACCATCCTGGGCAGAGAGGAGTTCAGATCTGAAACCAGCTCCTCTGCAGTAACGAGGGAGTGTGAGAAGAGAAAAGGACAAGTGGCTGGGAGACGTGTTGCTGTGATTGACACTCCAGAGTTTTCTCAGGACAAACTCCAGATTATGAGCTGTGTTTCTCTGTCTGCCCCAGGACCCCATGCTTTCCTCCTGGTGATACCGGTGGGCCGATTCACAGAGGAAGAGAGGAGAGCAGTGGAGACAGTTCAGGAGATATTCAGTGAGGAGGCTGTGAGGAGCTACATGATGGTCCTTTTCACACACAGTGACAAACTGAAAGGCAAGACGACTGAGGATTATATTCAGACAGGCAGCAAGGAGCTCCAGCAGCTTGTTGAGAAATGTGGGAACAGGTATCATGTTCTCAACAATGAGGACAGGAGCGATCGCACTCAGGTCACACAGCTCCTGGACAAGATAGACAACATGGTGAAGGGAAACAAAGGCAGCTACTACACCAGTGAGATGTACCAGCAAGCAGAAGCAAAGATCAGACAAAGACAAGAGGAGATACTGAAGGAGAAGGAAGAGACAATATTGAGGGAGGAAGAGGAACTGAGGGCAAAGCACCTGAAAGAACTGGAGAACACGAAAAGGAAGATGAGACTGGAAATCCAGAAACGAGATGAGAAGATCAGAGAGCTGGAGGAGAGGATAGGAGAGCTGGAGGAAGAGCTGAGGAAAGAACAGGGAGAGAATCACAGGATCAAACTGGAGGAAGAGCTGAGGAGAATGAGAGAGGAGAGAGAAAGGGAGGAGCAAGAGAAGAAGGATTGCATCGAGAAGGGAGAGAGAGAGAGGGAAGAGTACGAGGAGAAACACAGGAGAGAGATAGAGGCAGTCAGGCAGCGCTATGAGGAAATCATTAGGCCAGAAGCAGAGAGAGCCAATGAGTTTATAAGCACATATGAAAAGTCAGCTGAAGCGAGAGGAGAAAGGGCAGCACTAGGGGCAGTGATCAGTGCAGTAGCAGGAGTAATGAGAGAAGGGGCTGAGGTAGGGGCAGTATTATACACATTAACCAGAGCAATAAGAGAAGAGACAGGACTAGGGTCAATAATGCACGCTGTAAGAGAAGCAATAAGAGGAGGACCAGCTCAAAGGGCAGTGATCAGAGCAGTAGCAGGAGCACAGAGAGAAGGGGTTGCGATCGGGGCAGTATTGCGCACAGTAGCAGAAGCAATAGAGGGAGCACCACAGGAAACCAGTCAAGAACAGTAAGACGGGGTGGTATTATTGGACAGGGGGTGGTGTTATTGGAAATGGGGGTGGTGTTATTGAAGTTGAAAAATATCCAAGCATGATCTAATGTCCATATTGAGAAACAACACTTGAGGGTTAGTGCTCACTTCAGTGCATATGGCCAGTAGAAGCTACACTTGGAACACTTCAGTGAGCACAAACACTCAGGTGTTTTATTCTTGGGGGGGGCAGTCTTGATCAATGAGTGACTAAGACACATTGTCCGTTTGCTGCCACAGGGGCTTTTATAAAACAAAAGGTTAAACAGTATTGTCAGTCTCTGACATATTTTTCAGACTTATTAGGTCAGTGTATTTGCAGAATATTTGAAACTCAGTTTAAATTATCGAAATCCCCAAGAAGGCCAAGCCACACCGCTCTTTACTGAAGAGGGTGCCCGAGCCACTGATGTACCAACCAACGTCATGATCTGTGATGATCAATGTATATAAACAGCTGAACCCTGATTTGAATGTGTTGTTCACCACTGTGATGACCAATGTATATAAACAGCTGAATCCTGATTTGAATGTGTTGCTCACCACTGTGATAATCAATCTGTATGATTGTCTGCTCTCTTGATCACTGCTTTACCTGAGAGCCGTCAGCAAAGTAGAAGAGAACAGATCTCAAGCTGTGGTTTGTGTCCTTGGGAGTTATTTTGATCTCTGAGTTGTTCTGTATGAAAAAGATACAGAAATTCAATATTTTTATTTTTAATCAGAAATGTTATCTTAGACAATTTTTTTGTTATATGCTTTAGCCAATTTTTTTCCTTTATTCCTTCATTCCCCAATCTGACCCAGGATACAGGATAACAAGCCCTTTACAATTCACATGCATTTTGCAGGGTTTGTAGTGATCTCAGGGGCTCTCAATAATAAATGCCTGTTTCAATGTGAATTATTCTCTGTGTTGTTGTTCAGTGTGGGATCAGCCCCTTCATTAAAGCAGGTGGGATTCCCAGGGAGCAGGTTGTGATTTGCAGAGCTGACCTGGGATACAGGGAGGGGGAGGGTGCTGGTGTTGATTCAGCTCTCACCTGGTACCAGCGTGCAATGGGATCACACTCCTCTCTTACCTGCGGGGCACATATTGCACTGGATTCGTGATTCAAAACAACTGGCTTTACAAAGAGAGAAGAGAAAGACCCTTGATTACTAAGAACCTTCAATATATACAGGATGACAGCATGGATCCTATTGCAGAGCGGTTTGAGACAGTCCAGGTTTTACATGAATAAGATTCCCACTACATACCCTGTGGGAGTATTTACAGTTTCAGAGTGATTTGATCAATTTCACTTCTGGCGTTTCAACAACAGTCTGCAGTAGTTTCATTAATTAAATAATTAATTCATCAAAACAGAGTTCTAATGTGGTCATTAAATCATTGTATTACCAGTTTAACCACAGCGTTTATACCCAGCCTGAGTCTGGTTCCGATTAACCCTTTACTGTTGACAAGCTCTAAATAAACAGCACCTATAAACACTGAGAGATGTGACAAGCAAAATATCGTTTAGCGCATGCACACAACAAACAGGGGCACTGAATTTCTTGGGGAACTGAATTTGATATTACACCTGTATGGAAGATGAGGAACAGCTGGGAACTTTCCCAGTCGCATGCTTAGCAGCGGTGGCAAAGGGGTTAACAATCAGCCATTCCCCATAGAGTCCCTATGTAAAACTACTTCTGCGTTTCTTAAATATGCCAAAATCTTGCTGTATTGTGCAGTGCAGTGACGTCAGCTATCGGACCACGACGGCAGCCGGCCTCAGAATATATATGCATTTGCAGCACCCACATCATCTTTGATATGCAGTTGTATGATTATTTGTATAGTTATTTTTAAACTATAAAGTGAGCATTTCTTTGTGGTTAAGGTTGGTTAAAGAGAATATTTAGGTAAACATAGTATGTGTGAAGCAGAACTGCTCATTTGACAGTTTGCCAGTAGGCAAGCAGAACATAGCAGCGGCAGAGGTGAGGGGCGAGTCAAGTCACACAGACAAAAAAATAATAATTCTGGAGGGGGCTGTGGAACTAGTGCCTCAACTCTGTGATAACCAACACCAAGCTAGATCAATATTTTTTTATATTATATTTAATTACAGATGTTAACCACATGTTAATATCTCAAGGTAATAATTTACTATGAAGTATTTACCACAATATAACAATTATAATATGGTGGGTTCCCATATCATACTTGCATTGTATTAAATTTAGGCTAGAGTCTTATCATTATGACTATGATTGCTTTCGGTTTTCCAGAGCATACAGATTATACTCCATCATTGTTCCCACACAAAGTAGCAAAGAGCAGAGAAGTTGATGAGAACAAGATCTAGAGGTTTGAGAGGGCCCTGGCAAGGAATGCCACTGTGGGAAACCCTAGTCAGGAATCCAGTAAGAAGTGGCACCACCTAGACCCTTTATCCTTGTATTTTAATCATTAACATTTTGCCCATTCTATTATTATTATTATTATTATTATTATTATTATTTATTTCTTAGCAGCCGCCCTTATCCAGGGTGACTTACAATCGTAAGCAAATACATTTCAAGTGTTACAGTACAAGTAATAATACAATAAGAGCAAGATAAATACAATGACTAGTTCAAGCAAGTACAAGTGGGCCAAAATACAATTCAATAATACAGCAGATAAAAGTGACAGTGATAGTTACATCAAGATATGATTAAATACCAAATACTACAGATTAAACACTTGGCAGATTACAGTACTCTGAAGTACAGGATTAAATGCAGTAAAATACGGGGCAGATAAGAGTAAGTAAAGCACATTTAAGGAAGGGTGAAAGTATCCCAGGGGAGAAACAGAGGAGTTCTACAGGTGCTGTCTGAAGAGGTGAGTCTTAAGGAGGCGCCAGAATGTGGTCAGGGACTGGGCGGTCCTGACATCCGGAGGTAGGTCATTCCACCACTGCAGAGCGAGGGTGGAGAAGGAGCGGGCTCTGGAGGCAGGGGAGCGTAGAGGAGGTACAGCCATTCTTCTAGTGCAGGCGGTGCGGAGAGGTCGAGTGGGGGTGTAGGGAGAGATGAGGGTCTGGAGGTAGCTGGATGCAGTTGGTCAAGGCATCTGTAGGCTAGTACAAGAGTCTTGAACTGGATGCGAGCGGTGATCGGTAGCCAGTGGAGTGAGCGGAGTAGTGGAGTTGCGTGGGAGAAGCGAGGCAGAGAGAACACCAGGTGGGCAGCGGAGTTCTGGATGAGCTGGAGCGGACGGGTGGCGGACGCAGGGAGGCCAGCCAGGAGGGAGTTGCAGTAGTCTAGGCGGGAGAGTACCAAGGCCTGTACCAGGAGCTGGGTGGCGTGGTGGTGAGGAAGGGTCGGATTCTTCGGATGTTGCTCAGGAAGAATCGGCAAGTGCGTGCCAGAGTGGAGATGTGCTGGGAATAAGAGAGGCAGGGGTCCAGGGTGACTCCGAGGTTCTTTGCGGAGGAAGAGGGAGAGAGTGTGGTAGATTCCAGAGGAACAGAGATAGAGAGATCAGAGGAGGGGGAGGAGGAGGGAAAGAAAAGGAGGTCAGATTTAGAGAGGTTGAGTTTGAGGTGATGCGAGTGCATCCAGGAGGAAATAGCAGACAGACAGGTAGAGATACGGGAGGGGATGGTGGAGTCAGAGGTGGGGAAGGAGAGGAAAATCTGAGCATCATCAGCATAGAAATGGTATGAGAAACCATAGGATGCGATGAGGGGGCCCAGGGAGCGGGTGTAGAGAGAGAACAGGAGAGGACCCAGGACTGACCCTTGGGGGACTCCTGTTAAGAGAGGGTGAGGTGTGGAGGTTGCTCCACGCCAGGTTACCTGGTAAGTGCGGTTGGAGAGGTAGGAGGAGAACCAGGCCAGAGCAGTGCCAGAGATCCCCAGGTCAGCAGGAGATGATAGTAGAATAGAGTGATCAACAGTGTCAAAGGCAGCAGAGAGGTCGAGGAGAATTAGGACAGAGGAGAGAGAGGCAGCTCGGGCAGACTTAAGTGAGTTGGTGACAGACAGGAGGGCGGTTTCAGTGGAGTGAGCAGAGCGGAAGCCAGATTGGAGAGGGTCGAGCAGAGAGTGGTTGGACAGGAAAGCAGAGAGCTGGCGGTGTACAGTCCGCTCTAGGGTTTTGGAGAGGAAGGGTAGGAGGGAGACAGGACGGTAGCTCTGGAGGGAGGTGGGGTCGAGGGTAGGTTTTTGAGGATGGGAGTGATAGAGGCTTTTTGAAGGCAGAGGGAAAGAGACCAGAAAGTAGAGAGGTGTTGAGAAGGGAGGAGATGAAGGGAAGTAGAGCAGGAGCAGCAGCTTGAAAGAGATGAGTGGGGAGGGGGTCCAGGGCACACGTGGTGGGTTTGTGACCCTGGAGCAGGGAGGAGAGGTCAGAGTCTGAGAGGGGCAAGAAGGTGGAGAAGGAGGGTGAGTTAGTAGGGGATGCAGTGGGTGTAGGGGTTGGAGCAGGAGGGGTGCGGGGAGGGAGAGGTGTTAAAGAGTTTGCGGATATCTGAGATTTTAGAAGAGAAGAAGGAGGCAAAGTCATCAGGGGAGATAGAGGAGGGAGGAGGAGGGGGAGGGTTTAGGAGGGAGGAGAAGGTAGAGAATAGTTTACGTGGGTTGTTAGTGGAGGCTTGGATTACAGATTGGAAATAAGTACATTTAGCAGAGGAGAGAGTAGAGGAGAAGGAGGAGAGGAGAGTGCGGTAAAGGTCTAGGGCAGCAGGGAGTCTGGTTCTCTTCCATTTCTTTTCAGCAGATCGCAGTGTGATTCTTGCCGAGCGGAGCGCAGAAGAGAGCCAGGGATGGGGAGGGGAGGGGCGAGCAGGTCGGGAGGTGAGGGACAGAGGGAGTCGAGGGAGGAGGTGAGGGAGGAGAAGAGGGTGGAGGTAGCAGAGTCTACGGAGAGTTGTGAAAAGGAGTCGATAGGAGGGAGGTGAGAGAGAGCAGTGGAGGCAAGGACAGAGGGAGAGAGAGCAGAGGTTACGGCGAGAGGTGACAGTGGGGGTAGGAGGAGCAGGGAGAGGGGGAGAGACAGAGAAAAGAGATGAAATAGTGATCGGAGAGGTCCAGGGGGTGACAGAGAGGGTGGAGGGGCAGCAGGCCCTGGAGAAGGTGAGGTCCAGTTGACGGCCAGCTTTGTGGGTAGGAGGGGATGGAGAGAGACAGAAGTCGAAGGAGTGAAGGAGAGGGAGGAATCCAGCAGAGTGGCTGGGGTTGGAGAGATGGATGTTGAAGTCACCTAACAGGACAGTTGGGGTAGACAGAGAGGGAGGGAGGAGAGTAGATAGTCGAGTTCATCCAGAAAGTGAGCGAGAGGCCCAGGGGGTGGTACAGTACAATGAGCAGGAGTTGACAGGGAGAGGTTAGTTGGACTGCATGAAATTCAAAGGTATTGACAGAGAGTGAGGAGAGATCGGAGGGGACAGAAAAGAGTAAGGAGGGAGAGAGAGAAGACCAGTCCCACCTCCCCGTCCAGTGAGACGCTGGGTATGGGACAGGACATAGAGAGAGGACAGGGCAGCAGGAGTTACAGTGTTATCAGGGGACAGCCAGGTTTCAGTGAGAGCAAGGAAATCGAGAGAGAGGTGGGAGGCAAAGGCAGAGATGAAATCAGCTTTGTTAGCAGAAGAGTGACAGTTCCAGAGTGCACCAGAGAGTGTGCAGGAGGGGGAGAGGCAGAGGGATGAGGTTAGAGGGGTTGGAGGAGCAGCAGCGGAGAGAGGGCAGAGGACGGGGACGAGAGGACAGAACAGGGATATGAGAGACAGTCATAGCAGGACAGGCAAGACAAAAGGCAAAGTAGGAGCAGTGGGGTGGAGGGTACAGACCTGACTAGTAGATGGCTTCTTCCAGAGCGCTGTTAGGTTCGGATCTATTCCAACAGCGTCTCGGCGCAGGCCTCCCTTGCTGGACTCCCACAGCTAGACTCCGGCTCTTTTGTTGAGGCACTTCTGTTTGCTGGCGCTGAAATAGGCTGCTTGATTAAATGTTACGACTGCGTGGCAAAAGAACCAACTAAACTGTGTGGAAACCAATCAAATAGCATATCAACTTCTAATCAATTTAACCACTCACCTGGTACTAATCACACACTAACTCAGCTAATTCAAACACCACCTTACAATGTTACCAAATGTAGTTAGTTTAAAATTACTTGAAGCAGGAACTTACCTATCTGCCTCGGTCCCTGGTTGCCTGGTAGGCCTATTACCTCAGTAATCAATTTATGAGGAAAAGAATGACATTTTATTCATTTAATAGCTACACTCCTAGCACTATATATTTCTGTATACATTTCTATGCATCTATATATGAAGGTGCACATCTATTGCTAGAAGGAAGAGCATCACTGATCATGCTGATGAACTGGCAGACATCACCCATTTATGTGTACCAGCAGTACAAGCAGAAGCAGAACCTGAAGATGACCTGCTTGTTCCAGCTTCTGAGCTGCCTGAGCTCCTTCAGGAAGTGTCTTATTCTGAGCTGCATGAGATGACACCTTCATGTGCTATATTTATTAAGTGTCCACTTCATTGTACTGGTATGTAGTGTCACTAGTGTTATAAATGTTATATGTTATAAATAAGATATAAATAAGATAAGGCTATTGTATCTACTTATATCTATGTTATGCATGACATTATTATAGCATAAAATAAATATGTAATTCATTAATATCTCATCACTCTTTTTAGATATTGTTCACAGCATGATAAATGTTGTTCTTTGTTGCATTATTGTCATGTAAATATAGTGATACATTTATTATCAACTATTTTGCAATCACCTTTCTTTTAGGAATGCAAACACCACTAGACAATTCAGAGAATGCAGTTTACCAAGGCCCTAATTGACTACCGACAGCATTGCTGGAAGGGCAGCTCTGTAAAGCAACAATCGGAGAAGAGTTTATCCCTGGTGATGACAACAAGTCTATGTGCTTCACCAGCCTGACCTGGATAAGATTGTTGCAGCTGCTTACCTACTTGCCTAGTTTCATGGGCCCCAGGAGCAAGCACAGCATCTCATATGGGGATCAACTAATTTTGACACTCTAGAAGAAAACACAGAAATTGAGACACTAGCTTACCTATACAAAATACCAAGATCAACAGCCACAGTCCTCTTCTCTAGATGGGTGAACATAATGTGTGCTGAACTTGGTTTTCTTGTCAAATAGCCTGATAGAAACCATGTGTTTCAAAACATTCCTCCTGTGTTCAAGCAGAAGTTCAGGACACTCACAAGAATTGTAGACTGTTTTGAGGTTTTCATAGAGAGCCAAATAATCTTAAGGCACGGGCACGAGTGTACAGCAATTACAAGAAGCATACAACTGTTAAAGTTTTCATTGCATGCAGTCCATTGGGAGCAATTACATATGTTTCCAAGGCATGGGTGGAAGGACATCTGATGTACATCTGGTCTGGTTGTCTGGTTTTGTCTCACAAGACTTTCATCAGCCAGGGAACATAATTCTTGGAGATTGTTGCTTTCAGCTGTGAGAGTATTTTGGGGTACTTGGTGTGACTTTTTCTTTGGTGTCACACCTTTTCTTTGGTGTGACACCAAAGGCCGAAAGTAGCTATCAGCCCAGGAGGTGGAGATGTTCAGATCATTGTCATCTGTACGCAATGAGATTGAACAGGATTGATCAGGAGCAGATACACATATGATTATTTTATGATTTAATGCAGTATATTCACTATCTCTCTCTCTCTCTCTCTCGCTCTCTCTCTCTCTCTCTCTCTCTCTCTCTCTCTCTCTCTCTTTATATACAGTATATATATAAAAACCTGGTATGGTAGGAGAAGTAGTAAAATTTCAAGTAATGCCTTCCTTTTGTTTTTCCCTTTCTAATAGGATTCTAAAGAGTATCCTTCCCATACAACTTGTGCAACGCTTAGGTGACGTGGCAGCAATAGGGGAGTTGCAGTAGTCTAGGCGGGAGAGTACCAAGGCCTGTACCAGGAGCTGGGTGGCGTAATTGGTGAGGAAGCGTCGGATTCTTCGGATGTTGCTCAGGAAGAATCGGCAAGTGCGTGCCAGAGTGGAGATGTGCTGGGAATAAGAGAGGCAGGGGTCCAGGGTGACTCCGAGGTTCTTTGCGGAGGAAGAGGGAGAGAGTGTGGTAGATTCCAGAGGAACAGAGATAGAGAGATCAGAGGAGGGGGAGGAGGAGGGAAAGAAAAGGAGGTCAGATTTAGAGAGGTTGAGTTTGAGGTGATGCGAGTGCATCCAGGAGGAAATAGCAGACAGACAGGTAGAGATACGGGAGGGGATGGTGGAGTCAGAGGTGGGGAAGGAGAGGAAAATCTGAGCATCATCAGCATAGAAATGGTATGAGAAACCATAGGATGCGATGAGGGGCCCAGGGAGCGGGTGTAGAGAGAGAACAGGAGAGGACCCAGGACTGACCCTTGGGGGACTCCTGTTAAGAGAGGGTGAGGTGTGGAGGTTGCTCCACGCCAGGTTACCTGGTAAGTGCGGTTGGAGAGGTAGGAGGAGAACCAGGCCAGAGCAGTGCCAGAGATCCCCAGGTCAGGAGGAGATGATAGTAGAATAGAGTGATCAACAGTGTCAAAGGCAGCAGAGAGGTCGAGGAGAATTAGGACAGAGGAGAGAGAGGCAGCTCGGGCAGTCTTAAGTGAGTTGGTGACAGACAGGAGGGCGGTTTCAGTGGAGTGAGCAGAGCGGAAGCCAGATTGGAGAGGGTCGAGCAGAGAGTGGTTGGACAGGAAAGCAGAGAGCTGGCGGTGTACAGTCCGCTCTAGGGTTTGAGAGGAAGGGTAGGAGGGAGACAGGACGGTAGCTCTGGAGGGAGGTGGGGTCGAGAGTAGGTTTTTTGAGGATGGGAGTGATAGAGGCTTTTTTGAAGGCAGAGGGAAAGAGACCAGAAAGTAGAGAGGTGTTGAGAAGGGAGGAGATGAAGGGAAGTAGAGCAGGAGCAGCAGCTTGAAAGAGATGAGTGGGGAGGGGGTCCAGGGCACACGTGGTGGGTTTGTGACCCTGGAGCAGGGAGGAGAGGTCAGAGTCTGAGAGGGGCAAGAAGGTGGAGAAGGAGGGTGAGTTAGTAGGGGATGCAGTGGGTGTAGGGGTTGGAGCAGGAGGGGTGCGGGGAGGGAGAGGTGTTAAAAGTTTGCGGATATCTGAGATTTTAGAAGAGAAGAAGGAGGCAAAGTCATCAGGGAGATAGAGGAGGGAGGAGGAGGGGAGGGTTTAGGAGGAGGAGAAGGTAGAGAATAGTTTACGTGGGTTGTTAGTGGAGGCTTGGATTACAGATTGGAAATAAGTACATTTAGCAGAGGAGAGAGTAGAGGAGAAGGAGGAGAGGAGAGTGCGGTAAAGGTCTAGGGCAGCAGGGAGTCTGGTTCTCTTCCATTTCTTTTCAGCAGATCGCAGTGTGATTCTTGCCGAGCGGAGCGCAGAAGAGAGCCAGGGATGGGGAGGGAGGGGCGAGCAGGTCGGGAGGTGAGGGGACAGAGGGAGTCGAGGGAGGAGGTGAGGGAGGAGAAGAGGGTGGAGGTAGCAGAGTCTACGGAGAGTTGTGAAAAGGAGTCGATAGGAGGGAGGTGAGAGAGAGCAATGGAGGCAAGGACAGAGGGGAGAGAGAGCAGAGGTTACAGGCGAGAGGTGACAGTGGGGGTAGGAGGAGCAGGGAGGGGGAGAGACAGAGAAAAGAGATGAAATAGTGATCGGAGAGGTCCAGGGGGTGACAGAGAGGGTGGAGGGGCAACAGGCCCTGGAAAAGGTGAGGTCCAGTTGACGGCCAGCTTTGTGGGTAGGAGGGGATGGAGAGAGACAGAAGTCGAAGGAGTGAAGGAGAGGGAGGAATCCAGCAGAGTGGCTGGGGTTGGAGAGATCGATGTTGAAGTCACCTAACAGGACAGTTGGGGTAGACAGAGAGGGAGGGAGGAGAGTAGATAGTCGAGGTTCATCCAGAAAGTGAGCGAGAGGCCCAGGGGTGGTACAGTACAATGAGCAGGAGTTGACAGGGAGAGGTTAGTTGGACTGCATGAAATTCAAAGGTATTGACAGAGAGTGAGGAGAGATCGGAGGGGACAGAAAGAGTAAGGAGGAGAGAGGAAAGACCAGTCCCACCTCCCGTCCAGTGAGACGTGGGGTATGGGACAGGACATAGAGAGAGGACAGGGCAGCAGGAGTTACAGTGTTATCAGGGGACAGCCAGGTTTCAGTGAGAGCAAGGAAATCAAGAGAGAGGTGGGAGGCAAAGGCAGAGATGAAATCAGCTTTGTTAGCAGAAGAGTGACAGTTCCAGAGTGCACCAGAGAGTGTGCGGGAGGGGGGGAGAGGCAGAGGGATGAGGTTAGAGGGGTTGGAGGAGCAGCAGTGGAGAGAAGGCAGAGGACGGGGACGAGAGGACAGAACAGGGATGTGAGAGACAGTCATAGCAGGACAGGCAAGACAAAAGGCAAAGTAGGAGCAGTGGGGTGGAGGGTACAGACCTGACTAGTAGATGGCTTCTTCCAGAGCGCTGTTAGGTTCGGATCTATTCCAACAGCGTCTCGGCGCAGGCCTCCCCTTGCTGGACTCCCACAGCTAGACTCCCGGCTCTTTTGTTGAGGCACTTCTGTTTGCTGGCGCTGAAATAGGCTGCTTGATTAAATGTTACGACTGCGTGGCAAAAGAACCAACTAAACTGTGTGGAAACCAATCAAATAGCATATCAACTTCTAATCAATTTAACCACTCACCTGGTACTAATCACACACTAACTCAGCTAATTCAAACACCACCTTACAATGTTACCAAATGTAGTTAGTTTAAAATTACTTGAAGCAGGAACTTACCTATCTGCCTCGGTCCCTGGTTGCCTGGTAGGCCTATTACCTCAGTAATCAATTTATGAGGAAAAGAATGACATTTTATTCATTTAATAGCTACACTCCTAGCACTATATATTTCTGTATACATTTCTATGCATCTATATATGAAGGTGCACATCTATTGCTAGAAGGAAGAGCATCACTGATCATGCTGATGAACTGGCAGACATCACCCATTTATGTGTACCAGCAGTACAAGCAGAAGCAGAACCTGAAGATGACCTGCTTGTTCCAGCTTCTGAGCTGCCTGAGCTCCTTCAGGAAGTGTCTTATTCTGAGCTGCATGAGATGACACCTTCATGTGCTATATTTATTAAGTGTCCACTTCATTGTACTGGTATGTAGTGTCACTAGTGTTATAAATGTTATATGTTATAAATAAGATATAAATAAGATAAGGCTATTGTATCTACTTATATCTATGTTATGCATGACATTATTATAGCATAAAATAAATATGTAATTCATTAATATCTCATCACTCTTTTTAGATATTGTTCACAGCATGATAAATGTTGTTCTTTGTTGCATTATTGTCATGTAAATATAGTGATACATTTATTATCAACTATTTTGCAATCACCTTTCTTTTAGGAATGCAAACACCACTAGACAATTCAGAGAGAATGCAGTTTACCAAGGCCCTAATTGACTACCGACAGCATTGCTGGAAGGGCAGCTCTGTAAAGCAACAATCGGAGAAGAGTTTATCCCTGGTGATGACAACAAGTCTATGTGCTTCACCAGCCTGACCTGGATAAGATTGTTGCAGCTGCTTACCTACTTGCCTAGTTTCATGGGCCCCAGGAGCAAGCACAGCATCTCATATGGGGATCAACTAATTTTGACACTCTGCGAAGAAACACAGAAATTGAGACACTAGCTTACCTATACAAAATACCAAGATCAACAGCCACAGTCCTCTTCTCTAGATGGGTGAACATAATGTGTGCTGAACTTGGTTTTCTTGTCAAATAGCCTGATAGAAACCATGTGTTTCAAAACATTCCTCCTGTGTTCAAGCAGAAGTTCAGGACACTCACAAGAATTGTAGACTGTTTTGAGGTTTTCATAGAGAAGCCAAATAATCTTAAGGCACGGGCACGAGTGTACAGCAATTACAAGAAGCATACAACTGTTAAAGTTTTCATTGCATGCAGTCCATTGGGAGCAATTACATATGTTTCCAAGGCATGGGGTGGAAGGACATCTGATGTACATCTGGTCTGGTTGTCTGGTTTTGTCTCACAAGACTTTCATCAGCCAGGGAACATAATTCTTGGAGATTGTTGCTTTCAGCTGTGAGAGTATTTTGGGGTACTTGGTGTGACTTTTCTTTGGTGTCACACCTTTTTCTTTGGTGTGACACCAAAGGCCGAAAGTAGCTATCAGCCCAGGAGGTGGAGATGTTCAGATCATTGTCATCTGTACGCAATGAGATTGAACAGGATTGATCAGGAGCAGATACACATATGATTATTTTATGATTTAATGCAGTATATTCACTATTTCTCTCTCTCTCTCGCTCTCTCTCTCTCTCTCTCTCTCTTTATATACAGTATATATATAAAAACCTGGTATGGTAGGAGAAGTAGTAAAATTTCAAGTAATGCCTTCCTTTTGTTTTTCCCTTTCTAATAGGATTCTAAAGAGTATCCTTCCCATACAACTTGTGCAACGCTTAGGTGACGTAGCAGCAATAGACAAGATTGTTTTAGTTTGTGCTGCACTCATAAATTTAAGAAATGGTAAGAAAATAACATTAACATTAATATACAACTTTTACAATTAAAACTTGTGTCTGTATGCATGTTTGACAATTTGTACAAATTTATATGTTTATTTCTTTGTGTATAAGGATCAGGACAGCCAACAAAAGACACAAGACAACTAAAGACACAGGTCCAATAGCCAGATCCAGAACTGGTAGTAAAATGATTTAATGATTGAAAATAATTATTTTAATTATTATTTTAATTTCATGTTTTCACTCTATAAAGCTCTCTTAATACTCAATGTTTGTACATATGCAATGTATTGTTAATTTCATTGTATACCAATGGAGCCGATTTGTAAAATAAAAATGGTGTACACAATACAAACACCATTAAAGATCTTCTATTTTAAACCGTGGCCTCTTCTGTCTATGAAACAATTATATAAGTGATAATAACATGTTAATAAAAATGACTCAAAAGTGAAAAAAATGTAAGAATTTTAAGTATTATTATTATTATTATTATTATTATTATTATTATTATTATTATTATTATTATTATTATTATTATTCTCAATTGCAAACAAAAACAAAATAGAACAAGATCCAGATAAATAAATTCAAATAGTACAATACAGTAGTAAAAAAAAACATAACAAAATGACTGAACCCAATTTACCACTGCTAATGTAAATATTTATAATTAACATTTTAGGATTACGATTTTATTTATATGGTGTTTAACAATATAATTGCTTTGGAACCAGAGATGTTGTCAAAGACGTGTCGAGACCCAGACCTTAAAATTTGGCTTCCATTCTAAATTAAATTAAAACTTACATTCTAGTTAGATTGTCTTCTCATAACCACACAAATAATAGAATAATGCATGACAGCATGCCCATCAGTTAGGCTTTTTTCATCTGTTTCAAGTCTTTCCTGCATTTGGGACAGAACCATGTCTTGGTTTCCTATTTAGTTTTACACATGAGAGATGAAACCACTGTAACCTGCACTTATTGTCACAGCCTATCATTGTGCCACCCTTGACCTCCTGACAAATACAATAAAACCCATTGTCATCATTCTGCCGAGTGCATTCTGTATCCATACCCATTTCAAGCATGTTTGTCAACAATTCAGGGCATATAACACTGTCCCAAAAAGAGACAAGCTTGTCAACCATTGCTGAGACAAAGGATTCATTTTTAGGGACATGAGTAATCACACAGTCAGTTGGGGTCCACACAACAAAGACTCCATATGTTGTACTAGTGCAATATAGTTGTAACTGCACCTGGTGCGTGTAATCATGGTCCTCTAAGTGAAAGATCCTTTGTGAGGCAGCATGCGGAAGAGGAGAAGTAATCAGTGTGATTGTATGGGCATTTAATCTCAACAACACTGCTACCACAACACTCACACTTGATAAAGCTGCCTGGAGAAGCAGCTAGCATCAGATGACCTCTTGAGAGCCACAGGCCAGTAGGAGAGACTTTTAGATTCATGTGAGTCATAGGTAGCGTTAGCTGGACATTTCCTGTTAGCACAACAGAGGATGAGGACATAGGCTGTTTTGTTAGCAGGGAATTCAACAAGTCGATGACATGGGGTTTGTGTGTCTTTCCCCATACTGTTGCTGGTACTCTTGATGCTCCCTCATTATTATTATTATTATTATTATTATTTATTTCTATTATTATTATTATTATTTCTATTATTATTATTATTTATTTCTTAGCAGACGCCCTTATCCAGGGCGACTTACAATTGTAAGCAAATACATTTCAAGTGTTACAGTACAGGTAATACAATAAGAGCAAGATAAATACAATGACAAGTTCAAGCAAGTACAAGTGTGGTATATATGTATTATAACTTGGAACACATATGGCGTTGATAAGTGTAGTAGATGGACTTTATTTGTTTTGAGTACTGCTCTGGCTTTTGATGTTGTGATTCTTCCAGCCCTTTGTTCATGTCAAACCAGAGTTGCTGACTGTGAATGTGTTGTCTTCTCTAATATTTCCCGCTGCTTTTCAGAGAGGTTATCAAGGAGGGCATAAACTTTGACTTTGGTGTCTAGGCTGTAATTAACATCTTTCTTGTAGACAGATCTTAGAGGGACAGGCAGGTCTGCGATTTCAGCTTCTTGTTCAGGTTTGAAAACAGCACCATAGCCCTGAAACAAGCTGAGGCCGATGCACGTCTTTGGATTAGTCCCTGCAAGCACCGGCAGCAGCTGTCGTTGCTCTGTATCGGTAGCCTTGGTACATGGAGTGGTCTTCCTATGCATTTCCTTTACCATGAGCCTGTCTTCTGATTTATTTTGGTAGAAGTTAATGCTTGCTACTGTGCTGGGCTCGACTCATTTTGTGTAGACAGAATAACAATAGCAAGCTACACTAGTACATGGCTTTTTGTTGTACCATAGTCAAACTGCTGCCTCCACTTATTGTTATTGGTCCCTGTAGGTCTAAAGCTGTAATCTGTGTGGACCCATCCTGATTCAAAGCAGTTGTAGGCTTCTAGGGACATAAAATTCTTCATTTGTTGCTTGGAACAAACCCCTGAAAATGAAATTGTAAACACTGTTCATAATCATGTCATATCATTCATTTGGTGTTTTTTGCTGCCCACTCTTTTTTTAAGTATATCAATACTTTGTATACTTTTTTTTAAATACTTTGTCACGATGTGAAAAGATACACGTACTTTAGGACCAAGGAAAACACTTTTTTTTCAGCATTCTTCCCTGTGCTCTTGACCAGATACTGTACGATGTTGCTCCACTGATGGTCTGGCCAACCCTCAGGATCATCACTCCACACTGTTGCTGGCAGCTTGTATGGACATTTCTCAATCCCAACCAAACACAATTTAGCCTCATATCTTTTTTTAGCTGAAGCATCAAGACTTTCTACATAATCATATGCCATATCTGCTGCTGCTGCAAAAAATGTTTATATTTGGTGTAAATCGATATAAACGCTATGCAGCCTGCTTTTGTTTTTCCCTCCAAGAATGGCGGCCGCGCAATGCTAGGCATATATATGTCACACCGTGACGCGGACTCCTCATCTAGGTCTACGTCCCAAACCGCACCCTTGCTCACTCGTTACCTTCCCTTGAGGGGCGGAAGTACTATGTTCGCCGTTGTAACAGGGCGAGCAGCCGTGTAAAATGTATTATTTATTTATTTTTAGCACGGGGTCTCCCCCTCCGCCCCTGTGCAATTTATTGTTTTGTATTATGATTTATTTATTTATTATATTTATATGACGCGCGCGCGGTTTTGTTGTTTATTAATGTGACGGTGTAGCCGTGTATTTTGTTTAGTAGCGTGGATGGGAAACCCCATCCACAGTAATTTAATAAACTCGTGCAGATTGTGGCAGAGGGTAATAGAATAGTTACTATCCAGTTAAATCCCTCGGCCACGATATAAAACTGCAGCTCTCTGCACTCGGGGTGGAGTGTTAGGCGGAGAGGCGGCGAAAAACGAAACTAAAAATTAAATACAGGATCAGTGAAGACTACTGCCCAGCCTGACCGGTATTGTTTATACTTTGTGTTCGTGATTTTGTTTTGTTCACCTGTTTTATTTTCGCTCTGTGAGCAAGTGTTTTTGTGTTTAAAAACGTATTTATTTTTGTATTATATAAATAAAACGGCGCCGCCGGTCTCTTTATTTTAAACTGCAGTACTTCCCTGGTGTCAGTTTCCTTCCTGCTTCTGACCTGACGTCACCGCCCAGCCAGCCTGCCACAGCCGTCTTAAGGGTTGTCCCAATTCCTTAGGGAACAAGTGAAGGGAGCTTTATGTGCCCTTCACTGCACCCTTCGACTGAGTGGACAAAACAGTTGACTTCTGCAGAAGTGTTTTTGTGCTGAAGTCCCAGAACTCTTTGCGTTAAAGGCAGAGGCAAGTGGGAACGATTTGAAAATATGTCAGACGCGGCTGCACATAAATGTAATGTAAATGTAGTTAGATAGGAAATTGTAAATATTGTTAAGTTATTTAACAAGCAAATTATTTGTGAAATGTATGTTTTATTGAGTCGCTTAGGTAATAAAATTAATCTTTTTAAATCTATGATCACGATTTAAATATATAATTAGAAAGTACAGCGAAAAATCTTTTCAGTATATATCTATTGCTGGAATTAATTATCTATCTATTAATTAATTCACTAGATAGGTAGCTACAAAACTAGCAGATGATAGAAGTGAGCAATATATTTCAAAATTATTAATTTTTTTACGAAATACACGGAGAAAGGAAGAGACCCTAAAACTGATCCAGCTGGGTGCCACAAACAATGTCTTCTTCACTGGGAAAAGAAACACCGCGAAGCTGGGCTGGGAGTGACATTTGAAACATTTATGTAACCTGCACACTTTTATCATTTCCATTTTATGTTTTTGCAGTTATTAATAAATTAGTGTAGAACCTTTAGCCATTTCGTAGTGATACTGAATATAAAGCAAAATATATTACCTATTCGATTTAAAGTAAAATAGATATATTATTATTTAAAATATAATTTAAAACAAAAGAAAAATGTAAATATTAGGCTACATTATGAAGTACATATTTTATTAACCAATATCAAAGTTTTTTCAAATGATCTCAAGTTTAAAAATAACCACATACATGTAAAATGTTCTAAATACGTCTTGTTCGCTCAGTAGGGCAGTAGCGCAGCAAAGACGTCTCCTACTTGCCACAGTTCTTTGGAATAATAATAGTGCAAATGCTACAGCCATTCTTCAGACTACAATCTGACAACAAAAGACTGCATAGCTTCTTGCTCAGTCAAAGGTACAGGAGCTGAATGATGATGCTGAAGTGCATCCCATTTAACGCTTTTAGCTCCACCCTACACCCTACTCCCTCACTCACCCAAGTGCACACTCTGTGACATAACTAAAACGTCACACAAAGTGTACACTTGTCGAAGGGTGTGGGGTGGAAGAGAATGGCTTGTATAGGCGTGTCCTATCAAGCGTTTCTATATCTATGGTTACACGCTTTCATTTTTTTCAGATACAATAGCTGACCAGGAACATTAGGTTACTTACCATAACCCTGGTTCCCTGAAAGAGAAGACGACCACCAATGACATTACGTATGGGATATGCCTGCCCGTTGGGTAGCTATTGCTGAGCATTTCTCTTTTTCCATCGCAACTGAAGCGACCTCGCATTTGGTGGTCGTCTTTTCTTTCAGGGAACCAGGGGTACGGAAGTAACCTAATGTTCCTGTTCATTTCGAAGGCGACCACCAACGACATTAGGGACAGCAAGTTCCTCTGAGCCCATTTCAATAGCCATGCGATGCAACCCTGCGGACCATAGGCCACCCTGGTGGTTGACATACGCCACCACTGTTGTGCTGTCCGTCCGGATCAACAAATGCGTACCTCTTAGCACCGGGAGAAAGTGGTGGAGAGCAAGGGATACCACTTGCAGCTCCAGCATGTTTATGCGCAGGGATGTCCAATGGTCCGGCCAGGATCCGCATACTCCTCTGCCTTCCCAGACCACTCCCCAACCCAAGGTGGAGGCATATCTCGTCACCACTTGGCGGTTCAACACTATGCCCATTCGCACACCTGCACGCAGGTGAGAGGTCGTCCTCGATCGTTGTAGGGCTGCTGAGCAGGCAGGAGACATAGTCAGCTGACAGTGTCTGTCTCATTTGGCATGAAGGTGAAACGCATTGAACCACGCTTGTAGAGGGTGCATGCGAAGCAAACCCAGCTGAATGGCTGCGGCCATCTGACCCAATAATTTCTGGCACAATAGGAGGGTGACCTGCGATCCCTGTTGGAGCAGGAAGAGGCAACCCTGGACAGCTGCAACTCTGTTGTCCGACAAGTATGTGCGCATCGTACTGGAGTCCAGCCGGAGCCCCAAGTACGTCGTGCACTGCACTCGTTTAAGCTGACTCTTTGCATCATTGATGGAGAGGCCCAGCCTCGCCAGATGCTCTGTCACGACCGCCGTGTGGGCCACTGCTCCCTCTCCCTCTAGTTTATTACTCTGATCCCCTGCAGCTGCAGGGTGGCCAGGATAGCGTCCATACACTTTGAAAACATACGAGGAGCTAGGGAGAGGCCAACTGGCAGCACAGCAAACTAGTAAACTCTTCCTTGAAAGGAAAAGCGGAGATACTTCCTGTGCTCTGGACAAATGGGAACATGAAAGTACGCGTCCTGTAAGTCCACGATGGTGAACCAGTCGCCCAGCCAGACGGACTGGTGAATGTGACGGTGCAGCATTTGGAACCTCCTTTCTTTTAAGAGCCCATTGAAGAGCCTCAGGTTTAAGATGGGGCGAAAGCCACCGTCTTTTTGGGTACCAGAAAATACCTCGAGTATTACCTCTCTCCATGGGAGGTGGGGTCTATGAGACGAATGGCTTGCTTGCACAGCAAGGTGGCCACTTCCTTCTGAAGTACCGAGGCCTGGAGAGTGTCTGTCATGAAAGTATTTGTGATGCCTTGAAAGGGAGGAAGTTCCAAAAGCAGAACTGAAGCGTAACCGTTTGAGTCTGAGCGCCAGTACTGCAGCTGTTGTGCGAAAAGGGGTCTGAGGCCACGAGCCTTCAAGGACCCTGCTCGGGCTGCCGAGGCTGAGGCGGGGCAGTTTGGGGTGACTGTTGTTGGTGTGTGGACTGGCCGCATCCTGCATTCCCTGCCAGTTGCGCCTGGTTGCTTGCTGCTGATGTGCCCTGTAGGCGATGCCTTAGGACACCCCTTAGGTCTACCAGCGGAGCCGTGGGAACTGGAACTGCTCTGGTGACAGTCCGTGTCTTAGTGGCTCGCCAGCGGTTTGACCTGCCCAATATAGGGGATATAGGCGTGTCAAGCAGCGCGGCCTTATCCGCATCAGGAACTTTTGGCTTGTGACACAGCCACCTCGAAGCCAGGTTCTTCCTCAGCAGGGGTCTTGCCCACCTGCATGTCAGAGGAGAAGGAGGCCTCCTCCCCAGAGGCCGCTATGGAGAGCGCGTCCACTTGCGCCGGCTGAACTCCCCTAAGACCTGGGCCATCTGGTCCTTAAGGTCCATAATATCCCTTGCATGTTTGGAACACTTCACCCTTTTCCCTCGTGGAGATGGGGAGCGACTGCGGGCGGCCTGCGCATCAGGGATGTCTAGCAGGGGGTCCTGGGACAGGTCATGGAGGAGGGGCTCTGGGGCTCCAGGAGCCGCCATAGAGTATGCGGAGCTCACCCTCGTGGCCCTCCCCAAATGAACTTCTTTCACCCGGGGCTGGAAGGCCTCGCAGATGTTACAGGCCAAGTCCCTCTTGAGGGCAAGGTGGCATGTTGAATGCCCAAGCATCACACACAGAGGTTGAAGCAGACAGCAAACACGTGGAAAGATAGTATAGAGGAGAGCACACTATTTGTTTACAAGGCCCGACTCACCGAGGTGGGCGGGCCTACACAGCTGGCAGGGTGGAGCTGCGCTTGGAGGAGAGTGTGGCTGGAAGAGTCACTCAGCAGTGGGCAAACAGCAAGGCCTAGCCCTGTGGAGGAACTGTGTACTCTGCGGAAGAATAGACAACCACTCGCGGATGACTGCACAGGCAGTCGCTCACACACGATAGACAAATACAAAGAGCGGCCTACCACGCAAGCAGGGAGGCCGCTGAAACGCAGAAAGATAAAAGAACTCTGTCTTTTTCAAGTCGTTGATTCCATCAAAGTGGCAAGCCAGCTTTCAGCACGAATGCAAAGGAAATACAATCGACTCGATTCGGACTCGAAGCTCTTTTTCTATCAATACGCTCAGCTCAACACAGAGGTCTTACCGTACCATCTTGAGAATGAAAAAGATTAATGGCTTCCTTTGGATGGCAGTTTTATCTCCTCGGTGGGCAGGACCGAGTGCATCATCCCAGGAAGGGGCCTATCGGCAGCTCTGGTATAGAGAGCTCAGCAATACCTTCCCAATGGGCAGGCATATCCCATACGTAATGTCTTTGGTGGTTGTCTTCGAATTGAAAGGGAACCCAGACCAATTGTTTCAATATGTTTTTGCGCCATACGATGAAGTTTCAACATGTGATTTTATAGATGACGAATCAACATGTGTAACATGGAAACACACTAGGACCATTATGCAAGACATTCTAACATCAACATCTTCATTGCCAGTTTTACTACAGCCTATGCAAGACTAGAATTGTATGCTCTTTTGAACGGCTTTCAAGAGCGGTGTTTGTATCATGACACAGATTCTGTAATTTTTGTGAGCAGGGAGCTCAATGGAAATCGAAGTTGGGTGATCACCTGGGTGAATTGAGCAGCGAACTGCCACCAGAGCAGCCCATTACAGAGTTTGCAGCGACAGGTCCAAAATCATATGGTTATAAACTCTCAGGGGGAACTGCTTGTTTAAAAGTGAAAGGCATCACTTTAAATGCTGAAAACTGCGATAAACATTTGGTTTTTGACTTTGATAAAAGCACAGATGAAACAGAGAGGAATTTGAAAGAAATTAATTTGCAGCAGCAAGGGATAATTCGAGTTAAAAAGAAGTGGTCTTTAAACAAGTTCTTTAAAAAAACGTTCAAGGTTGTGTATGATAAAAAGGGTGCTTACAGAAAACTTTACATCTTTACCCTATGGGTATTAGACAATGCATCATGGATATTAGAATGAAACATCCTTTTTTGTGCATGTTGGCAGGACCTTCTAATTGTGGAAAAGCTATTTTATAAAACAGATGTTAGAAAGAGGTGAATATATATTATCTTGCAAGCCTAATAATATTGTGTGGTGTTATAGTTGCTGGCAACCTCTCTACAAAGACTTGTTGTTAAAATTCACTTTTATGGGCAGCACAGCTCTTCAAATTAGACGATGCACATAGAACATTGACCAGAACACATGGGCAACCACAGTGAAGAACTTCCTCGAGGGAGCAGTGACGACGCCAGGGGAAATCAAACACCCCCCCCCCCCCCAGTAATCATAGAGCACAGACCACAACACACGGGCAACCACAGTGAAGAACTTCCTCGAGGGAGCAGTGACGACGCCAGGGATATCAACCCCCACTCCCCGTAATCATAGAACACAGACCAGAACACACGGTTAACCACAGTGAAGAACTTCCTCAAGGGAGCAGTGACGATGCCAGGGAAATCACCCCCGTAATCATAGACGAGTCACAGTTACTGTCACTTCCTCTCGTACATAGGAAAGTAATGCACAACCCCTCAATATAAAATAGCAACAGGAAAATACATGTTACTGTCATGTTTGATTCATGTTACTGTCTTCAGTCATGTTTGCTCAAGTCTTCAACTTTACTTTCTTTCAAATATTTCCTACTAAAATACTTGATTTTCTTGCATGAATCTGTCAATGCAGAAGGCAATTTCACCAAAAGATACATAATAAAATGATAAACTATAGTTTTAAAATGTATCCAGGAGGATTTGTTTTAATTTCAATAACATTCTCTGTGTTACTTCTCAACTCTCCATTTTACAGCTCAAACTCTATTTTTCAGCATAAAAACTACAAATATGAATCCATAAATAATTCTGGCTGGTTTGAGTGTATTTTTATTTTACTATATACAATAATATAAAAATAAATAAAAAAAATAAACAAAAATCATGTATATTAAAATGTCACTCAACAGATGTCTGAATAATTGAATACAGGATTCAGGTTCAGCAAAGCTCTTGGTTATTTAAGATTATTATTCTCAACTGCTAACTTATTTTCTTTTTGAGGATATATAGAAAACTATTCTTCAGAGCTGCAAATTCTGAGGTGACTTTCTTGTAGTTTGCTTTATCTCTGCCAACTACTTTTCAAAAAACCCGCCCACTTCCTGAAAAACTGCCCAGTGCACAGTAAAAACCCGCCCACTTCCTGAAAACCAGCCCAGGGCACAGTAATAATGAAACCATTTTACCAGCTCTCTTGATTTGAAACTTGTTGCTAATATATATCTATATATATATATATATAGATAGAAAACAATCTGTTCCCTTATGATAAGATAGGCAATATGGCTTACATTTATGTACAGTTCTAGCACTTACTGGCACTCTCCTACAGACACACAGCTTTCTACACTGGCACTTACCTACAGATACACAGCTTTCTACACTGGCACTTACCTACAGACACACAGCTTTCTACACTGGCACTTACCTACAGACACACAGCTTTCTACACTGGCACTTACCTACAGACACACAGCTTTCTCCACTGGCACTTACCTACAGACTCACAGCTTTCTACACTGGCACTTACCTACAGACACACAGCTTTCTACACTGGCACTTTCCTACAGACACACAGCTTTCTACACTGGCACTTACCTACAGACACACAGCTTTCTGTTTTTTTTACAGGGGGCCTCCAAAATTGCTTGAGCTGACCCGTTTCCTATTACTAGTCATGGAAATATGATCCGGCCATAGATTTCAATAAATATTAATTAAGTTGTATATCATTGTCTGAAGAAGTAATAAAATGATTATAAAAGGAAGCCGAATCATTTAATTAAATTTCAATTTGATTACCTCAAAACTAAAAAGAAAATTTATGAGCTCCTTTCTACTGGAGACTTACAATGACTATATGAAAGATCTTAATACGACATGATATTTACAATGTATGTAGATGCTCAGTTGTTATATTTTTGGCACACTGGTTCATATCTTACTACCTAATCCACAACTATTACCAACATCAACTACTACAGCCATTCCAATCCTTATTTTTATATAGCGCCTTTCATAGTGGACCACTGTACATTATATGCAGAGTCACTTCCAATAGGACGTTGATTTAACACTAGAACCGCCACGGTAGTAATTTTGACGGGTTTGGATTTAAAATGTAAACGAATCTGCGTTTGTGAATGCAATGCGGTTGTCCTTTTTTGTTTACATTTTAAATCTCATTAATCCCGCGGCGGTTCTAGTGTTAGCATCTCATCTGCAGGACGGAGCACAAGGAGGTTAAGTGACTTGCTCAGGATCACACACAGCAAGTCAGTCAGTATCAGAGGTGGGATTTGAACCAGTGACCTTTTAGTCACAAGCCCTGGACTTTAACCACTGGACCGCACTGCCTCCTATCAAGACCCATATTGGACCTTTGAACTCACCCTGACATAGCCTATAAAACACACATCTGACACAAGAATGCCCAGAAGAGCAGGGATACCTGAGGGCTCTGACTATACGTTCTCATCAACTTAACATGATCCCAGGCAAGTGGAATATTGAACTGGCAAGTTTAGAGACAACTGAGCAAGATCCGAGTCGGCGCTCAATACACCCTAATGAAAATGAAGATCCGAGTCGGCGCTCAATACATCGTAATGAAGATGAAGATCCGAGTCGGAGCTCAATACATCCTAATGAAGATGAAGATCCGAGTCGGAGCTCAATACATCCTAATGAAGATGAAGATCCGAGTCGGAGCTCAATACATCCTAATGAAGATGAAGGTCCGAGTCGGAGCTCAATACATCCTAATGAAGATGAAGATCCGAGTCGGAGCTCAATACATCCTAATGAAGATGAAGATCCGAGTCGGAGCTCAATACATCGTAATGAAGATGAAGATCCGAGTCGGAGCTCAATACATCCTAATGAAAATGAAGATCCGAGTCGGCGCTCAATACATCCTAATGAAGATGAAGATCCGAGTCGGAGCTCAATACATCCTAATGAAGATGAAGATCCGAGTCGGAGCTCAATACATCCTAATGAAAATGAAGATCTGAGTCGGAGCTCAATACATCCTAATGAAGATGAAGATCCGAGTCGTAGCTCAATACATCCTAATGAAGAAGAAGATCCGAGTCGGAGCTCAATACATCCTAATGAAGATGAAGATCTGAGTCGGAGCCCAATACATCCTAATGAAGATGAAGATCCGAGTCGGAGCTCAGTACATCCTAATGAAGATGAAGATCCGAGTCGGAGCTCAATACATCCTAATGAAAATGAAGATCCGAGTCGGCGCTCAATACATCCTAATGAAGATGAAGATCCGAGTCACAGCTCAATACATCCTAATGAAGATGAAGATCCGAGTCGGAGCTCAATACATCCTAATGAAAATGAAGATCCGAGTCGGAGCTCAATACATCCTAATGAAGATGAAGATCCGAGTCGGAGCTCAATACATCCTAATGAAGAAGAAGATCCGAGTCGGAGCTCAATACATCCTAATGAAGATGAAGATCTGAGTCGGAGCCCAATACATCCTAATGAAGATGAAGATCCGAGTCGGAGCTCAGTACATCCTAATGAAGATGAAGATCCGAGTCGGAGCTCAATACATCCTAATGAAAATGAAGATCCGAGTCGGCGCTCAATACATCCTAATGAAGATGAAGATCCGAGTCACAGCTCAATACATCCTAATGAAGATGAAGATCCGAGTCGGAGCTCAATACATCCTAATGAAAATGAAGATCCGAGTCGGAGCTCAATACATCCTAATGAAGATGAAGATCCGAGTCGGAGCTCAATACATCCTAATGAAGATGAAGATCTGAGTCGGCGCTCAATACATCCTAATGAAGATGAAGATCTGAGTCGGAGCCCAATACATCCTAATGAAGATGAAGATCCGAGTCGGAGCTCAGTACATCCTAATGAAGATGAAGATCCGAGTCGGAGCTCAATACATCCTAATGAAGATGAAGATCCGAGTCGGAGCTCAATACATCCTAATGAAGATGAAGATCCGAGTCGGCGCTCAATACATCCTAATGAAGATGAAGATCCGAGTCGGCGCTCAATACATCCTAATGAAGATGAAGATCCGAGTCGGAGCTCAATACATCCTAATGAAAATGAAGATCTGAGTCGGAGCTCAATACATCCTAATGAAGATGAAGATCCGAGTCGGAGCTCAATACATCCTAATGAAAATGAAGATCCGAGTCGGAGCTCAATACATCCTAATGAAGATGAAGATCCGAGTCGGAGCTCAATACATCCTAATGAAGATGAAGATCCGAGTCGGAGCTCAATACATCCTAATGAAGACGATGCTCTACTACTTTCCTAAAGGAAGGTATCGATGTGGGGACTGAAGGATCACATATCAATTGTACATAACATTGAACTGGACTCCATTGAACTTTCCACATTAACTGAAGGTGGCTGACAATACAGCAAAGAAATATGATTTTCTGAGAAACAGGCATCTGCAGATGAAGGGTCGTATCTACAGGCGTGTGAGAACAGAAACCACATACACCTGCTAAATAAAACCAGAACAAGCGCTCGTGTCGGGGGTAAGCATTCAAAACTGAAAACCACAGCTTGAGTTCTGCAACAACAGGAAGTTGGGGGTTACAAAGAGTGTGTATGAAACTGGGTTGAGACTGAGTAATGAAGCTAGTGCAAGACTGACCACAGACCAGCCCTGTACAATGAACAGCTGAGACACTTCTTCCAGAGATAGAAATCCTATGCTTTCTCACACAGGATCACCACACCATATTTTTGAAATGTATGTGTTCATGGAACTGTGTACATATGGGGTCTCATAATCAAACATTAAATGACCTTTAGATTTAAAACCTATTGATTTATATACAGTACTTTAAAATAATATATAAGTTTGATTTATGAATAAATTATAGAGAGTTATTTTATACAACAGTGTATTTTCTAATGTCTACTTGAAGCCTGACGCAAGGCTAAATATATGTGTGAATGAACATTAGAACTTCATTTTTCTAACAATTCTTCCGATTCCCACTTTGCTTGTTTCCTTAGTCATGCGTCATCTCTGCAGTCTATTGTGGAATTGTAGACCTGGGCAAAATGCAGCAGCAGAGACCAGATTTAAAATAAGTACAAAAATACATGCTTTAAAACAAGTAGACCCCGGGTTTAAATAGAAATCATATGTCATTTATTTCATATAAACTGTTTTGGCAGATTGTATTGTATGACAGGAATTCAGGCTAATTCACATGAGGGATTATTTTAAAGAAGGGTGGTCCATTTGTGTTTAAAATTAAAATGTGTTTTATATGTTAGTTGCCTTGAAGATGAACAAGTCCGCTGTTAAGATGAAATTGTTAAGGACATGTTTTAAAAACATGCAAGTTTGTAAAGTGAAGTGAAATGCAACTGTCTGAAAATCGTGGGCCATATTGAATAGGCATGTTTATCTCTTAGACTCATCTAAACAATGTCACTGTGCTTCAGTCCTGTGGTTACTTATTGAATAGGCATGCTTATCTCTTAGACACATGTAAACAATGTCACTGTGCTTCAGTCCTGTGGTTACTTATTGAATAGGCATGCTTATCTCTTAGACACATGTAAACAATGTAACTGTGCTTCAGTCCTGTGGTTACTTCTAGTTGCTTATTCATACAGCATATGTATCTCCGCACGCACTGAAGGCTGTTCTACATTTTATTTATGGCTAACCAAAATACGAGTCCAGATTATTTTTGTTTAAAAAAGGCATTTATTTGTGAGCTTTATTTGTGCCACGGGTGTATTGTCTGTAGCCAGATTCATGTTCCCCAAACTAAAATTCATTAAAAACAATCACGATTTTCATTTTTTTTTCAGTTTAATATATTGAGGCATGTACCACAGACAATGTGAAGGAGAAAGTCAGGATGAGTCAGAAAGGCAGCACACTGAAGCAAGCCTGTGTGAAGCAGAAAGCAGCCAGGGCCAGTGAGGAGCCTCACAATGTATTTACACATTCTTAACTGGAATACACATTTATTCTGCTAATAACAATCGCATAGTTAGGTACAGATTACATACATGTGCAGATAATACAGGTGTTTGGAGAAATCAAATGAGCATCATTATGAGACTGGTGTAGATTTATCCATGTTAACCCTATAATGCATTAAGTACATTCAAAAGATGTAATGGAAAAATATTTCCCCTTAAGCATACTGCACGATTGGTGATTGGGTGAGCAAGGGGAAAGGGTTGTATAAAGGGGTGGCTAGAGAACCAGGGAGAGCCTTGGAGGTATGGAAGGACGGTTCTCTGAGGAAATGGCATTTGGAAGAAGAAGGATCTAAGAGTGGCAGTGTGGAATACGAGTGGGAGTTTTGTAAACTTTTGAATTATTTTGGATATCGAGACTTCATCATACAGGTAATACAGCCATTTGTTTCAGGACTTTTTTTCTTTATGGTTGGATTGTGTTTTGTTTATCTTTGCACAATTGTTTCTTTTTTTGGCTGTATTTTGTTGGCTGTATTTTTTTATCTTCCTGTTGATAAAGTGCATCTTATTTGACGCTTCCTGGTGCATAACTATTATATATAAAGAAGGAAGAGACGGAAGGTTTTATGAAAAACATTTGTTTTTTTACAGAGGTTTTTATTGACTGGATACGGGTGTGAGGGCTAATTGGAGGTCGCACCTCCGGTTATGTCGTGGTAGCCCCGGTATTTTCTTTTTGTGAGTGGCTCCTTGGTGTTTTGTGTGTTCCCTCTTCATGCTGTTCTCCGATATTGTTGGACTACTTACCTGGATGAACGCAGTGGGCTCGGTTGGGGCGATATGGTACTGGGAACCTGAAAAGACACAAGCAAGGGGGGTAGTATGTTTTGATTACATTCAATGGGCAAATACCTGTTTAACATGTGCAACTGGTAGGAAGCCAGCAACTACTTACCATGTGCATTGTCCCGAGGCACCACTGGGGGCGACGACGACGGCGATACTTACCGGTTCCAGAGTCCAGGAGAGAGTAGCGGCGACGCGGGTTCCAGCCAGGCTGGGGAGACAAAGAGGTGGAGACACGCAAGGGCCCAAGTCCAGCTAAAGGGAAGTAACCAGCTTTTCTGGATTTAGGAGGAATTGTGAACTTGCTTACCTGTATTTCCTCTTCCTGAAAGCTACTTTTGACCTTTCCCAGGTTCCCCAGGATCTCCCTTCTCTAGAGTCAGCGGCGGATTGGAGGATGGAACCGACGAGTGTGGCGCCTCCTGGAGGACAACGATCTGAGGCAGGGACGGTTGGGGGGGGAGCATAACACCCCCCACCCCTTTTTGGACTGTTCAATCTTTTCCATTCCTTTGCAGGATTCTGGACTACTAATTACGAACTGCATTAGTATTGCATTTTGTCTTCTTTGTTGGATTTGCTGTGATTAGTAATTGAGTGTTCTTACCCGCGGGATGGCAGCTCCAAGTAGTATTTTTAGATTTTGTATTTTGTTTGTTTTACTGGGAGCTTCCTTGTGTGTATTTTTTAAGTGAACCTAACCCTGTGGAGAATTAATCAAGTTTGTTTTATTAATTTTAAACTTGTTACCGTTGTTGTGTATGCAGAACCCCGGGGATCGAAAAGATCCTGTGTAGGGATAAATAAAATATTTCTCAGCCACGAAGGCCCTTCTGAAACTCAAGGTGGCGTAGTTGGCTACTTATACTTTGAACTTTAAGTTCTTTCAGTATACTGGTTATCGCTGTCACCCTACCCGTGACATTTTCACCTGCCCTAATCTACGCTTCACAGATAATAAAAAGAGGGCTTTGACTCACAGGAAGGAGAGAGAAAAACAAACAAGATCGACCCGCGTACTGGTGGATCAAGTAGGTGCGCAGGTGGACAAGATACTGTGAGCGGAGCCGGTGAAAAAAACAAGCAAATCCACACACCTTAAAGACCAGGAGAGCGAGAGAGGAGACTGGAAGAGACGCGATCAAGGCAGCAAGCAGGGAAGTACATTACAGGAGGAGCTGTGTGGATCTGTGCTCATGTTTGGCTGCAGAAGATGCTGACGGGTGTCTATTTTAAACACTCTGTAATACTGTGGCTGCCATATCCCCTTCCGAGATTAACTGGGTTGGAATGACTAAAGTAAGATGAGACTGTGTTTCTATATTAGATAAACAAATCAAGTAACAAGCTTTGACTATCGAGTTAACCTATATTGGTACTGAAATCTATACTTTCAACCAGTTGTGCTGAATAATTACTTTGTTGTGCCGGGGCCCAGTGCTGTGAGGTAACCAGTGGTGTACCACAGGGATCAGTATTAGGTCCTCTGCTATTCCTATTCTACATTAATGATTTAGATTCTGGTATATTAAGCAAACTTGTTAAATTTGCAGACAACACAAAAATAGGAGGAGTGGCAAACACTGTTGCAGCAGCAAAGGTCATTCAAAATGATCTAGACAGCATTCAGAACTGGGCAGACACATGACAAATGACATTTAATAGAGAATAGTGTAAAGTACTGCACACAGGCAATAAAAATGTGCATTATAAATATCATATGGGAGAAACTGAAATTGAAGAAGGAATCTATGAAAAAGACCTAGGAGTTTATGTTGACTCAGACGTGTCTTCCTCTAGACAATGTGGGGAAGCTATAAAAAAGGCCAACAAGATGCTTGGATATATTGTGAAAAGTGTTGAATTTTAACAGAAAATAGGAGGAACTTTTTTACACAGAGAATTCTGGAACCAACTCCCCAGTAATGTTGTTGAAGCTCACACCCTGGGATCCTTCAAGAAGCTGCTTGATGAGATTCTGGGATCAATAAGCTACTGACAACCAAATGAGCACGATGGGCTGAATGACCTCCTCTTGTTTGTAAACTTTCTTATGTTACCAGCTGAAGCTTTATCATTGCCGCACGGGAGAATCCGTGAGCAATCCTCGAGGCAAGAGGGAGTTATGCTGAACACGTGCTTTCGTGTGTAAGCATCCTGCAAACACAGTTGCAATCAGTTGGACCCACCCATAGAGATGAACAGAATTAAGACAGGCTTGTGAGACTGAAATTGACTTTCTTTATATTTTCTTTTGACAAAAGAGATAGCCAGTTGCACTTGACCAAAATCGTTTTTTCTTTTATTTGCAAATTCTGCTGCATTCTTTTTAATTGCTATACCCCCGCTATTAAAGGGTAATCAAATGTGTTTTGAAATATATACTAATTAGACTATTGGGTGTTACCCAAATAAACAAAAACGATATTGTATGCTGTGACCTATGAAATTCCATCTTTTAAAAACTTGTGTACCAAATAAAATCTATTTAACTACCTTGTCTTGAGCGTGTTGTGTGGTCCTGGGATCAAAAAGAACCTGGAAAGAGGAATCAGAATAAGAGTTACCAAGTACTAGATTACTAATTACCAGCGTGTACCAAAATCACAGGACCTGGTGCCCGTGCCTTCCACCAACTGGCGTAGTTCGGTAGAATAAATATACTTCCCCACTATTCATCTGTCAATCGTATGTGTGTGTGTGTGTGTGTGTGTGTGTGTGTGTGTGTGTGTGTGTGTGTGTGTGTGTATTAAGCAAGATAGTAAGCTATAATTCAAAGCCTTTTGTGTTTACATCACTGTTGCTAAACATTGTAACAGTAACACGTGTCAATATCTGTGGATATGATATGCATTGCATTATGGGTAGCGTATTACTTTGGGCTACAAACAGCACTTTCTAAAAGGCACAGTCTGGTAACAAGGCGTTTTTGGAAACGAGAATGTGCTCTCAAGGGTTTCACTTGAATAAAGAAAATTAGCGATTCATTTTGATTCATATTTCAGCTGAATGTTTAGTAATTGCCAGGGATGCTAGTTTAAAAAAAAACAAAAAACGAAATTCTCCGATAATAAAAAAAATTTAATAAAAATCCACGTTATTCCGCAATTAAAATAAACTGAGTCGTCTTCCACAAACAGTGCTCCTGAATAACAGTTAACACAGGAAGTGTTTATTGGTACACTTTATTATTACAACTGTGGCAAAATATAGTCATATGTTTTGGCCAGAACTGTGTTCCATTTCTTTTTAAAGAAGTGTTATGTTTTATATATATATATATATATATATATATATATATATATATATATATATATATATATATATATATATATATATATATATATATATATATATATATATATTTAAAATAGTCAGTGCTGTAACAGTTTTAAAAAAAGTGAACTTAAGTTTGCTTTATTCTGTGTGTGTGTGTGTGTGTGCTTTCTTTTCTTATTCTTTGATTTCCATAAAATATGGCAAACATGTTTGTTCTGGGTTTTTTTTTCCTCCAGATTTTAGTTATGTGATTTAATAAAAAAATTGAATTGAACTAACTGTGACTTTTTCTTATTTATTAATACTCATTAACACTATTTTTCATTTTAAAAGTCTTTGTTGTGTTGTTTAATGTGGGAGAAAGAAAGAGTCTGGACTCACTTGAGCTCTCAGGAAGCTAAACTAAACTTTATTTCTCTTGACAGAGCAAACATAACATGTGAGGTCACTCACTGGGGGTGTGGCTGCGGCTATATTACATCCTACCACTACAGTCTTTGCCGCAGAACTTGACAAGTTCTTTACAGCAAAATGCGCTTTTCTCTTTCCAAATTTTAGGAAATTTGACTGCAGATTTCCGTGGGGAATTACCCAAAACAATGGGTTATACTGCCATCTAGTGGCTGAAAATATAACCCGGGCTTTACTGTGTTAATATGATGCTGGATTCAAAATATGCTTCTCTTTTCAGAAGCAACAAAATTTCTTCACGTAAAACACGACTGCCCGCCTCCTCCTTTCTCATGAATATTAAGTAAGCACCCGTACTGAATATTAAAAGCGGACTGAAATGGACGTACATTAAAAAGAACGTGTTTATTTATAATATGTATCTTAAGTTAACTTTGAAGAATTTAAATCGATGTATTAGTAATCGAATTGATCTGTGCTCCTGAAGGGTGAGTGGGCGGCATCTTTATAAAATAAACTCATTATTCCCTTAAGCTATTGGCCCTGCTGCGGGACCATCTCGCTTCACAGACGTCTTTGAAAGCGTCACAATCAGCCCTTGGATACTCAGGATTTGTAGTATATGTGCTTTTACTACAGGGAGCTTATATAAGGTTTCGTTTACCATGGTTTGTTCTTTAATATGCGTTACCAGACTTCTCTGTGCTTTACAATGATTCCCTGTGCTTTACCAGACCTCTCTGTGCTTTACAATGCTTCCCTATGCTTTTCCAGACCTCTCTGTGCTTTACAATGCATCCCTATGCTTTACCAGACCTCTCTGTGCTTTACAATGCTTCCCTGTGCTTTACCAGACCTCTCTGTGCTTTACAATGCTTCCCTATGCTTTACCACACCTCTCTGTGCTTTACAATGCATCCCTATGCTTTAGATTTCACTTTACTGTATTACACATTGCTGTGCTTGTACTGTGGGACACTTTCATAAGGCTCTCTCATGCTCACAAGGGGTCTTCTCTGTCCTAATTAGGTAGCAGGCTACAGAAACTGCAGCTATTTCTGCTGCGTATCTCTCCCCCTTTCATCCAGAAACCTCCTTATTTTTAATTCCAACTCCCTGAGAGTGTTTGTGTCAGGGTTACTGCTCTGTGTTTGATACAGACTGGGAAGAATGAAGCGCATCTCACATTGATTCCCTCCACTGTAACACTGCTTACAGAGTCCGTCTCTCTGGGCTTCCTGTTTCATTCCTGTCTCTCTGGTTCACGCTCCCTGATTCTCCCACCAGCAAAACAAACTGGAGAGAAAAAAAGGCTTGTTTTGAGTCTCTTGTTTTCCATGGTAAATGAGTTATTTATTAACACAGTTCAGATCAGATTATTGACAGTGTCACAAGCTGCCGGAGCAGGATTGTGATAGAGACGGCTTGGGGCCTCGTCTTGTGGTTTCCTCTTTGTTTTATTAAGAATGTTCTTTTTGAAATATTGGATTGCTGTTGATTATAACAGAAGATTGACAAGCAGTCAAACAGACCCCTGCTCTGTCCATGGTGATGTATTTAATTAAAATGATTTCATGAAGTGTGTTAAATATTTGAAAAGCACGCGTTGTGTTACAGTGAGGACTTCCAAACTGTGAGACGGGGTTTAGGGGCTGGGAGGAAGTCTAGTCACACTTTATTGTAATGAACACTGTATTAGTTTATTCATTGTGAGCATCTAGCTCAGTCATTTTAAGTGTGGTTTGCTTTGTGTTAATGGTTGGTTAATGACGTGATAACTACACTGAGTGTACTGGGAGACATCAGCTTTACAAGCAGATCAATACCAAACGGAGTCGAGGTTTTTCTACAAGTCTGCACGGACACCCGGTCATGTGACAATTGCTTTGGACTTTTTTAAGGTCCGATATTTTAATAAAAAAGATGGCCAGTTATAATTTTTCAAAATGAACAGTAATATCTGATCAAAACAAAATCTGTCAAACAAAATGTGTTTGATGAAGGGGGTCAGGAGGTGGGGTCCTATTACCTGTAACACAGGATGGAAGGAAGTGAACGGGGAGAGGAAACCAGTGTGGGGGCTGCAGGATCAATGGGCTTCACCTGAGTCAAAGAGAGTGGAAATAAAGAAGTGTGGAAAACAAAACGAGCAACAGCAAAACAAGAAGGGACTTGAGAGAATGATGTTCTGCTGATGAGAGGGAAGACATTGTCTGAAAGCCTTGACACCTGTGCAATATTTCTGTAAAAAAGTTTTGTCATATAAAATCATATTATTTTGTATTTGCACTGCTGTACATTGCTGGTAAATATACTGCTGTACATTACTGGTCATATATACTGTTGTTGTTTTACTGTTTTGCATTATGTAACTGTGTTTGTTTTCTAATGAATGTTCATTGAGAAACTTGATCTCAGAGCTGCTTCCTTTTTAACTGTTTCTGTCAAAAGTCTGCTTTGCAAATAAGCCATGAAAGCAGAGCTTCATTATAACAATATACAACATTATCCCTGTGTCTGAGTGTCTGTTCTGTATACAATAGTTTAATCACTTATTAAATCAACACTATATTAATTATGTACAGTATGTCCGTAGCGTACATACCCTCTCTGATAATACTGAGCTTGTGCTAAACAATGTCAGCTTCTCAGAATATCTGGAGGGAGCACCCTTTATCTTAGAGGGTGAGGGAGGGAGGGAGCAGTTCAGTCTCCATGTCTCAAGCCTGCCCTGGACTGGAGGGAGCACCCTTTATCTTAGAGGGTGAGGGAGGGAGGGAGCAGTTCAGTCTCCATGCCTCAAGCCTGCCCTGGACTCTAGGGAGCACCCTTTCTCTTTGGGAGGGAGCAGTTCAGTCTCTTTTGTAAGATCAAACCCTCATTTCACTTTGTAGGATTCAGACCCATACAGAAGTGAAAGCCTAGTGCAGTCAATATATATCTTTTAATAGTAATATTTGTTGGGGGATTTAGAAACGGTATCATATAATATACTGTGCTGAATCAGTCTTTCATTATTAAATGACAGACTTGGTGGAAACAAAGAGAAGGGTTACTGTGACAGTCCCACTCCCAACTCTCCTCTTTGCCCCTCTCACACTGAATTATCAGTTTCTGCTCAGCCTGCTTGTCTAAACAGCTCAGTCCAAAACCCCGCCTCTTAGAGCTTTACACAACTCCAGGAAATCAGCACAGTTATGTTTCGTTAGTTGTCAAATCATCAGTCTCTCTGTCTCTCTGCTGCAAGAATGGCTTCAAACATGTGGTCAGAGGATCGGTTCAGCTGTCCACTGTGTCTGGAGATATTGAAGGACCCAGTCGCTATTCCATGTGGACACAGTTACTGTATGGGGTGTATTAAGAACTGCTGGGATCACACTGATCATACAGGTGTCTACAGCTGCCCCCAGTGCAGAGAGACCTTTACCCCAAGGCCTGTTCTGGGCAGAAACATCATGCTGGCTGAAGTTGTTGGAGAATTCAAGAAGAGAAGGCTCAATCCTCCTCCTGCTCAAAGTTATGCTGGACCTGGAGATGTGCCGTGTGATTTCTGCACTGGGAGAAAGTTTAAAGCTGTGAAATCCTGTTTGACGTGCCTGGCCTCTTACTGTGAAACACACGTCAAGCCACAGAGTGAGGTTACTCCTTTAAAGAGGCACAAGCTTGTCAATGCAATTGGAAATCTGGAGCAGAAGCTTTGTGCTGAACACCAACAGGTTTTAGAGGTCTTTTGTAGAACCGATCAGACTTGTATTTGCTGGCTGTGTGCAGACGAGGAACACAAAAGCCACGATACAGTCTCAGCTGAGGCAGAAAGGAGTGTGAAACAGGTAAGGGTTTGAACCATTTCCTAGTAGCTATCCTAGAAGATAAGAATTCCCAGGGATATTTAACATGTCTGTTTACTAGGATATACAGTTTCACATCAGATCAGATTTTAATTGTATATTAAGAGCCATTTAAAGAGCCATAGTATTTTAATTGCTCTACCTAAAGTCAAGGCCGTAGCCAGCTTTGTGGCACACGATGCACGGGCCTCTGTTAAAATCATACGAATAATTATTTATTTAGGTGATTTTACACGTTGCTTTGCTGCTTTGTGCATATATAGTGCTCAAAAATAAAACCCCAAAATCTTAAATATCCGTTCTGGTGTATTTGACTTTTACATTTGAAGTAAATGGGATAATTCAAGCTACTTATTTTCACTGTACAAAACCACACAGGTCCTGCAAATGTACAACCTCAGGTACTCAAAATGCTCCAATAGGATCTTAATCAGAAAAAAAAAACTACTAAATAAACTTTGTATTTAAATAAACAGCACATACTAATCTTTTTTCTTCCGTTATAAAAAACTTTAGGGGGGGAAGGACTTGCAAGACCAAGATTAATATGATATACAATATACAAGATTAATATGATATACAATATACAAGATTAATATGATATTCAATATACAAGATTAATATGATATACAATATACAAGATTAATATGATATTCAATATACAAGATTAATATGATATTCAATATACAAGATTAATATGATATACAATATACAAGATTAATATGATATTCAACATACAAGATTAATATGATATACAATATACAAGATTAATATGATATACAATATACAAGATTAATATGATATACAGTATACAAGATTAATATGATATGCAATATACAAGATTAACATGATATACAATAAACAAGATTAATATGATATACAATATATAAGATTAATATGATATACAATATACAAGATTAATATGATATGCAATATACAAGATTAACATGATATACAATATGCACAGGGCTTCTTTTTTCAGTGTTTATTAATTTCATTAAACCAAGAGCCAGCAGTGCTTGTGTTTGTAGTGATGTGGTGGAAATATGATCCTCGCTTGGAAAATTGGTGCTGCAGCTGGAGGACGGAGCGAGCTTCACCCAGTGCTGCCTCTATGATGCAGGGCCTCTTTAATATATTGTAACAATGATTGCAGCACAGGGATCATAATATCTTCTTAATAAACTAATACATCACATTTTAAAAAATACTTTAATAATTGTGTGTTGATATATATATATTTTTTTTATTTATTTATTTATTTCTTAGCAGACGCCCTTATCCAGGGCGACTTACAATCGTAAGCAAATACATTTCAAGTATCACAGTACAAGTAATAATACAATTAAGAGCAAGATAAAATACAATGACTTTGGTTCAAGCAAGTACAAGTGTGACAAAATACGATTCAATAATACAGCAGATAACAGTGTCAGTGATAGTTACATCAGAATACTATTAACTATATAGTAAACAAACCCATGCCTTTAAAAGTGACACATACACATTTATCTGCACTGGCAGAGCTGCTGTGCCCGTGCCTTTAAAAGTGACACATATGCATCTATCTGCACTGGCAGAGCTGCTGTGCCCATGCCAGGCCGTTCTTGCCAGTCTGCCCACAGTTAGACGTGTGTTTTTGGGAGGCTTGCTTGAACACTTAAAACGTTTGATCTTTCAATTTATAACCACCATCTAGCTGAGAAGAATTGTTTTTATTGATAAAGTGTTCATCTTTTTGTAGATATATACAGTATATATCTTTTTTTTAATTATGAAGTCTCAAAGTCAGTAGAGGCTGTAACTCAAATCCAAGTAGCTGAATTTGACACATTTTTACATAATTAAAACAGATATGTTTAAGTTAGTTTAAAACAAAATGTAATAATCTATGTGGGATTTTGTTTGTTGAAATCTACAATTCCTTTTGATCACCCTACTAGTCCCCTCTTTCCTTTGCTCTCTTCCACAGTGAAGTCCTTCTGGTCACGGGCGCATTCTTCTGGGGATTTTGTGTATTTAGGCATTTTTTACATTTCTTCACAATTTGCAATTCTGTTTTAAATTCCAGGAGTGTGTGAATCCTCCCTATTGAACTGTAATATAGCTTTAAATCCCACGAGCAAGAACAACCCTCCATTTCTAATTGTAATCTCGTTTTAAATCTCACAAGCATGTGCAATCCTCCAATAGAAATGCAGGAATGTGCTGCCACTCAGTTTAAAGTATTCAGAATGAATCAATGATAGATACAAGTCAGGAAGGAGGGGCATTGCCAGACTATGCTGGGAAAGTTTTGTTTAAGGTTATTTTGTTTAATTTTTTGACTGGGAAAGTGTGAAGTCAACGTGAATTTAGTAACCAGTGTGTTTCCGGAGTTTATTGGGTATAAACTGATTTCATTGTTTTGTATCAGGGGTGTTTATTTGTGTTTATCGGTTAAAACCAAAAATCAAAAGCACTAAATATACATTAAAGAGAAAGCTGCTTCAGTTACCTAGGTGCTTAACAAAGCAAACATGTAACACATGCTAGATCAGCCATCATTCACGGTTATTAGTATGAGACAGTACCATCTAGTGGACAGTTGCTGTGGATCAAGTGTCCTTTTGTATTGCTGGCAGCTGTGCACTAGAAGGTGTTGTATCTTACTACTATAAACACATTTTGTCAGAACTAGCCTGTGCTACAGATGTCTATAACGTGCAACTGGAATTGAAGAGCAAATTATATTTGAGAAATACTGAGAATTATAGCAAACATTGTAAATAGGCAATACAAGAAAAAAGAAAATATATTTAAACTAAATTGTTTCTGTCAGTTTCAATAGCATACTTAAACAGGCCTGTGCTGGGTGTGACAGGATATCACTCAATGCTCCTTCAGAAATGTCACTGTGTCACTGTGTTTCTACACAGAAGCAGCTGGGAGAGACACAGACACAAATACAACAGTGTGGCAATGTGGCCACGCCCTTGTGCGTAGTTTGTGTTATATGTTGCATGTTGCGTGTGTAAATGTTGGTGTATAGTCATTGGTACACGGGATATAAACGGGTGTGTGTTTCACGTGTATTTAAGATGTAATTGTATTTAGGCACGGGATTGCACATCACTGCACGTGCATTTAAAGTATTTAATATGTGAGCACGAGGTTGCACGTAATTAATTCACGTGCTGGGATTCAAGTGAATAATTAATTAGTAATTGAATCCCAGCACAACAGTATATATAGATGCATGATTCACTCACTCGGGGTTAGGTGTTCGAGTGGAGAACGGTGTGGAGAAGGAGAGTAAAAATAGTAAAAAGAATAATATTAGTTGTTTATGCGCACCGTGTTTGTTCGTCACCGTTTGTTAAGTGTGAGTTCGTTTTGTTTATATCTGTTTATTTTGGCAAAAGTGCCGTGTGCTGTTTTGTGTTCTTTTATTTTGTTTATTAAATGCTGAGCACAACCAAGTGCTCAGCTTCACCAACCTCACTGTCTGTTGTGTGTTACTTCCTGTTTCTGGTCTGGCGTCACCCACTGTCGGCCGTCTTTGTGACACGTGGTGTCATTGTGGGATTACCAGCGCCTCCTAGGCGCAGACCAGAGCAGGAACCGCAATTTGTTGTTTAAAAAAAACGGGAAAAAAAAAAAATGACAATGGCAGAAGACGCCATCAAACTGCGGGACTGGGTCCTGGAAAATGCTGGGCTGGAGGCCCAGTCTATGCCCATAGCCATCCGGATCCTGTGGCTGATGGACAGGGAGAGATGGGAGGCGTGAGGGGAACACACCCCAAACTCCCTGGAGGAAGGTGTGGAGTTGGTCCTCAGCTACCTGGAGGCAGCTATAAGTGAAACAGCAGCCCAGGTAGCAGGATCTCCAGCAGGAGGATTCATGGCCAGCTGCACCTTCCTAGAGATTGGGAGGAGCCTGGCGTCCACAGCCCAAGCGGGAGGAGCCTGAGCGTCCACAGCCCAAGTGGGAGGAGCCCGAACGTCCCTACGCCTGAGTGGGAGGAGCCCGAACGTCCCTACGCCTGAGTGGGAGGAGCCCGAACGTCCCACGCCTGAGTGGGAGGAGCCCGGCGTCCTACGCCTGAGTGGGAGGAGCCCGAGCGTCCTACGCCTGAGTGGGGGAGCCCGAGCGTCCACAGCCCAAGAGGGGGAGTGGTGCGTCCACAGCCCAAAAGGGAGGAGTGGTCGTCCACAGCCCAAAAGGGAGGAGTCGGTGCGTCCACAGCCCAAAAGGGAGGAGTGGTGCGTCCACAGCCCAAAGAGAGGGAAGTCGGGGCTTCCACAGCCCTAGGACCCAAGCTGCCAGCAGAGGGAGAATGCCTGCTGGTTCCACCTCCACCAGCAGAGGAAGAATGCCTGCTGTCCCCGTGTCCACCAGCAGAGGAAGAATGCCTGCTGTCCCCGTGTCCCCAGCAGAGGAAGAATGCCTGCTGGGTTCCCATCCACCAGCAGAGTGTGAGCGTCTGCTGGTATCACTTCCCCACCGTCACCACCCGGAGAGAGAACAGGAGCTGCCTCTGCCTCCACCACAGTCCCCTGCAAGAGCGGGAGAGCCGCACCAGTCCCCTGCAAGAGAGGCGGAGCCGCACCAGTCCCCTGCAACAGTAGGAGACCACACGCTGCTCGCACCTCCATCGCCAGGAGACTACACGCTGCTCGCACCTCCATCGCCAGGGAGACTACACGCTGCTCCCACCTCCACCGCTTCCTCCACCAGGAGCAGAGCAGCAGGAGCTGCCTCTGCCTCCGCCACCACCAGGAGCAGAGCAGCAGGAGCTGCCTCTGCCTCCACCACCACCAGGAGCAGAGCAGCAGGAGCTGCCTCTGCCTCCACCACCTCAACCGCTTCCACCAGGATCAGAGCAGCAGGAGCTTCCTCTGCCTCCTCCACCAGCAGAGGGTGAGTACCTGCTGGTTCCGCCTCCACCGTTGTGGGAGGACTGCTTGCCCCTTCCACCTCCACCAGCAGAGGGTGAGTACTTGCTGCTTCCACCTCCACCACAGGGAGTGCAGGGGCGGAGCCCCAGAAAGGGAGCTACCGGCTACAAAGACAGGGGAGAGGTCAGGAGACCACTTTCCCAGCAGCAGTTTCGCTGCAGGAGTTCTTGTGGCGGAGCCCCACAGGAGGGAGCTACCGGCTACTGAAGAAAGGGGAGAGGTCAGGAGACCAGCATCCCCGCAGCAATTTCGCTGCAGGAATGGACCAGCATGCTGTCAGCCGTGCCACTACCGGCAGGGGTGCTGACAGCATTGCCAGCCATGGGCCCACTGAAGCCTCCCTTCCCAGCCCGAGACTTTGTCCTGGACTGCTGGGTCTTTAAGGGGAGGTGGCCGTTGAGGCCATGTGTGCTGCGCACAGGGGGGTATATGTGGCAATGTGGCCACGCCCTTGTGCGTAGTTTGTGTTATATGTTGCATGTTGCGTGTGTAAATGTTGGTGTATAGTCATTGGTACACGGGATATAAGCGGGTGTGTGTTTCCGCGTGTGTTTAAGATGTAATTGTATTTAGGCACAGGATTGCACATCACTGCACGTGCATTTAAAGTATTTAATATGTGAGCACGAGGTTGCACGTAATTAATTCACGTGCTGGGATTCAAGTGAATAATTAATTAGTAATTGAATCCCAGCACAACAGTATATATAGATGCACGATTCACTCACTCGGGGTTAGGTGTTCGAGAGTGGAGAACGGGTGTGGAGAAGGAGAGTAAAAATAGTAAAAAGAATAATATTAGTTGTTTGTACGCACCGTGTTTGTTCGTCACCGTTTGTTAAGTGTGAGTTCGTTTTGTTTATATCTGTTTGTTTTGGCGTAAGTGCCGTGTGCTGTTTTTGTGTTTTATTTTGTTTATTAAATGCTGAGCACAACCAAGTGCTCAGCTTCACCAACCTCACTGTCTGTTGTGTATTACTTCCTGTTTCTGGTCTGACGTCACCCACTGTCGGCCGTCTTTGTGACAAACAGAGAATCCAGGAGAGACTGAAAGACGTGGAGGAGCTGAAACAGGCTGTGGAGTCACTGAAAGTGGGTATTGACAAGAGGGGGTTATTATTATTATTATTATTATTATTATTATTATTATTATTATTATTATTATTATTATTATTATTATTAACAGATGGAATGGAACACATCTGCAGAAGCTTACTGTCTATGCCTGATGTGTTTTTGATATCAATTCTAACCATGTCTCCCCTACTGTGTTCTTTCACTCAGAGATCTGCATGCATAGAAATAAAGGAAAGTGAGAAGATCTTTACTGAGCTGATCCTATCCATTGAGAAGATCCACACTGAGGTTATTGAGCTGATTGGAGCTAACGAGAAGGCTGCAGTGAATCAGGCTGAAGGACGCATGAAGAAACTGGAGCAGGAGATTGCAGAGCTAATAAATAGAAATGCTGAGCTGAGACAGCTTACAGAGACAGAGGATCACATCCATTTTCTACAGGTAACATCACTGCTTTTTAGAAAATCTCAAGTACATAACTGGGACGGTTTCAGAACGACCTTTCCAATTGAATGAATCCTTGCTTTTCCCCAGGAATGTTTTGGACCCCATTCTGTTTCATTGAAAACTCCTTTTCTCTACTTTCCTGTTGTAGAATTTCCAGTCTCTGTGTGTCCCTCCTGAAACTGGAGACTTACCCAGCATTACTGTCAATACAGACATCTCTTTTGGGGCTGTGAGGAAAGCTGTATCTGAACTTAAAGACCATATTGAGGACTTCTGCAAGGGGGAATTAGTCAAAGTAACCACAACAGGTTGGTGTGATATAGATTCCTTTGGTAGAGATTTCTCAAATAGACCATGGCTTGAGGAGGGACAGGACTTGCAAGACATTAATAAAGACCTCTTGTAGATTGTTGGCTATATGAATATTGCAGATGTTTTATTTCAAATGAATATTGTAGCAGGGAGAAGGGAGGAGTGAGGAGGTAGCAGGTAGGAGGGAGGAGGGAGCATGGAGGAGGATAAATGGAGGAGGGAGCAGGGAGCATGATTGAGAGAGCATGGAAGAGGGAGCAGGGAAAAGGAGCATGGGGGAGGGAGGAGGGAGGACCATGTAGGAGGGAGCACGGAGGAGGAAGCAGGAAGGAGAAGGCATGGAGGGAGCAGTGATCAGGGAGCATGTAGGAGGGAAGCAGCATGAAGGAGGAGACATGAGGGAGGAAACAGGGAGGAATAAGCAGGGAGGAGGAAGGATGGAGTACAGAGACTGGATGAGGGAGCAGGGAGGTGGTATCAGGGAAAAGGGAGCAGAGAGGAGGGAGGAGGGATGAGGGAGTGATGTGAAGATGCAGCAGACAATGACTGTTGTATGTTTGATATGGACACCATACTTTTTGGGCAAAGATATGTGATGGAGAGGAACGAACACAAGACTCCAGTGCAGTGGCAGACGTGTTCACATTGACTCTGGCTGCTGCACAGATCTGGAAGGAATACATATTCATTGTAATCATGAACATCTTGAAGTACAGATTTTTACACCCTGAAATGCCGTGAATAAGCCTTGTTTCTTTTCAGATTGCTGTTTGGAGTCTTGTGTGTGTTGTGTATTAATCCACATGTTTCAATTCTATTTCTCTCTCTTTTTTTCTGCCCAGTGAATGAAGTTGCAGTTTACAGTCTGCAGGCTCCAGGGGCAAGGAACAGAGCTGAGTTTTTAAAATGTAAGTCTGTTTTCACTGAAACATTTGATTGAAAGATGTGTCACTCCATTGTGAGAAGAGCTAACACTACAGAACAGGGAGGGGTGGAGCTTGAGGGCAGCAATTATTATTATTTATTAGTAATTGTGAAGCCATTAATCTACACTCCTCTCCAACAAGTATTGGTTCAGATGAATACATGCAGAATGACTGGGGAGGGGCATTTGTTGCCTGTTTTTCCACTCAGACCTTTCTCTCCCTAAATATCTTGGTATCCCTGAATAGATAATCATCCCATCTTTTAATACATGTACAATGCATGTGAAACCAGTTGTGGGGTAAAATGAACAGCTATCCCTCCCAGTCATCCTGTGCTGGTAGTAAATGTATATTGCAGTATCACTGCACTTGTGGGATGGATTGCTCATTAAAATATTAGACAGATATTTGAAGAGTGGATGATATTCTATTGAAGATATTTAGTAAGCAAGGGGTCTGAGTTGGGAAAATTGCATTGAGGGAGGAGAGAGGAGTGAGCAGAGAGAAGGGAGCATAAAGGAGGGAGGAGGTAGCATAGACGAGGGAGGAGGGAGCAGGGAGGAGGGAGCATAGAGGAGGTAGGAAAGAGAAGGGAGCATAAAGGAGGGAGGAGGGAGCACAGAGGAGGGAGCATAGAGGAGGGAGCAGGGAACAGAGGGAACAGGGAGGAGGGAGCATAGAGGAGGGAGAAGGGAACAGGTAGGAAGGAGGAGGGAGCATATAGGAGGGAGCAGGGAGGAGGGAGCATAAAGGAGGGAGGAGGGAGCATAGAGGAAGGAGCAGGTAGTAGGGAGCATAGGGGAGGGAGCAGGGAAGAGGAGAATAATGAAGGGTGCAGGGAGGAGGGTGCAGGGAGGAGGGAGTATAGAGAAGGGAGAATAAAGGAGGGAGGAGGGTGAAGGGAGGAGAAAGTAGGGAGGAGGGAGCATAGATTAGGGAGCAGTGAGGAGGGAGCATAGAGGAGGGAGGAGGGAACAAGGAGGAGGGAGCAGGGAGGAGGGAGCATAGAGCAGTGAGGAAGGAGCAGTGAAGAGGGAGAAGGAAGGGAGGAGTGAGCAGGGAGATGGAAGTAGGGAGGAAGGAGCATAGAGGAGGGAGGAGGGAGCATAGAGGAGGGAGCATAAAGGAGAGAGGAGGGTGCAGGGTGGACTTAGGAGGAAGCAGGGAGGAGGGAAGAGGGAGTATGGAGGAGGGAGGAGGGTGCAGGGTGGAAGGAGCAGGGAGGGAGGAGGGAGCAGGGAGGAGGAAGTAGGGAGGAAGGTACATAGAGGAGGCAGGGAACAGGAAGGAGGGAGGATACAGGAGGGAGGAGGGAGCATGGAGGAGGGTGCAGGGACTGGTGAAGCAGGGAGGAGGGAGTGATTTGAGGATGCAGCAGACAATGACTGTTGATTTTCTCAGTGATTTGACTTTTCTAACCGTCTCTCCTCTACCCGTCCTCTTCTCTTCAATCAGATTCCTGTCAGCTCACACTGGACCCCAACACAGCGTATAGAAAGCTCTGTCTGTCTGAAGAGAACAGAAAGGTGACATACAGGAGAGAGACCCAGAGATATCCTCATCACCCAGAGAGATTTGATCGCTGTGCCCAAGTGCTTTGCAGAGAGGGTTTGTCTGGGACTCGCTGTTACTGGGAGATTGAGTGGAGTGGGGATGGGCTTCTATAGGAGTCACATATAAAGGAATCAGCAGGAAAGGAGAGGATCATTCCTGTCACCTTGGATTCAATGACAAGTCCTGAGTTTGATCTGCTCTGGTTCCAGTTACACTGCCCTGCACAATAACAATCACACTGCAATAACTGCCCCCGCTCCCCAGAATAGGAGTGTATCTGGACTTTAATGCCGCACGCTGTCCTTTTATGGCGTCTCTGACACAATGACCCTCCTGCACAGATTCCAAACCACATTCACTGAGCCGCTCTATCCTGGGTTTAGGCTTCGTTCTTATGATTCCACTGTAACAATCTGCCAGCTGAACTAGACTGTTTTGTGTTGTAAGAAACCCTTTGTATTGAACTCCCTGTCTGTCCTCTCCACTCCTCGGGTGAAGGGAATGTTCAATCTGACACAACTTTGGATGAAAGTTACGGGTAAAACGGCGCCACCTGCAGAGCGAAACGAGGTGAATTATTTGTTTTTAGCAACGAATGGATTTCATACGAAATAACTGTTTAATTTATTTTTAAGAATTGTAATGTTTTATATATATTTTAAAAAATGGCATCCAATAGTCAGTGCTGTAAAAAAAATGAACTTAAGTTTGCTTTATTGTGTGTGTGTTTTTGTTCTTTGATTTCCATAAAATGTTTTTTCTGTTTATTTTTTCAGATTTTAGTAATGTGATTTAATAAAAAAAAAAATTGATTAACTGTGACTTTCTTTTTTATTAATACTCATGAACATGGTTTTTCAAATGAGAAAGAAAGAGGTGAATGAGAAATAAAGATAGAGAGAGGGAATAAGAGAGAAGGATGTATGGTAAAGCATAGAGAAGCATTGTAAAGCACAGAGAGGTCTGGTAAAGCATCGGGAAGCATTGTAAAGCACAGAGAGGTCTGGTAAAGCATAGGGAAGCATTGTAAAGCACAGAGAGGTCTGGTAAAGCATAGGGAAGCATTGTAAAGCACAGAGAGGTCTGGTAAAGCATAGGGAAGCATTGTAAAGCACAGAGAGGTCCATAGAAGGTCTGGTAAAGCATAGGGAAGCATTGTAAAGCACAGAGAGGTCTGGTAAAGCATAGGGAAGCATTGTAAAGCACAGAGAGGTCTGGTAAAGCATAGGGAAGCATTGTAAAGCACAGAGAGGTCTGGTAAAGCATAGGGAAGCATTGTAAAGCACAGAGAGGTCTGGTAAAGCATAGGGAAGCATTGTAAAGCACAGAGAGGTCTGGACTCTAACCCTGGGCTTGAGACTCAGCTCAGTGATTTGGATTCCTGAACAGCTTCTTAGTAAAGGTATTATTCAGCATGCAGCCGCACCGTGAACTAATAAGAAAAGACTTTCAGTACCTGGCAGGCTCTTGTGACATATCAGGCGGGTCATTCTCTTTACTCCTTCTTCTTCTCCTTGGAGTCGGGTCCATGCCTCTCTACTGAATCACTCGTTCCTCAGTTAGCTGTGTTTCTCCTCTGCAACACAATTCAAACAAGTCCGTTCTTAAAGAGTACAGCGCTTCCAATGTCATTTTCCTTTCTCTTTCTTTAGACCGCCCCTTATCTTTTCATGCTGTTTGAAATCATCCCGAGCGCTTCTTGTTATCACAGTTACTCAAATGCTGGGTTCGTTTTTGGAAACGTCTGTGTTGCTAATTGAGTGCCATGGGGTGGGGGTTACACTGCCCTCCCTACCTAAAGGAATGTGCAGCAGGTGGCCAGGTGTCAATCGAAGAATTGATCATCAATTACCCCTGATCACCTGCCTTTGAAAAGGGGCTGGATAGCCAGTCCTTTGTCTTCGTTTGTTTGTGCTGGGCTTTCACCTTCTGCAAGTGAAGAAACGCCACGACTGCGTGCGTAACCAGGGTGAGCTACTGGTGTTCACCGTGTGTAGAGCGGGATACCTGAGACTTTAGAAAGGGATTCATTTAGGGGGTTTTAATCCCACAAAAGTAAAAAGTAGTTCTGGACACACGTAACACAGGCTAGATTAGTAAAGTCTCATCCCACGTCACTGTATACCGGGCGTGTTCGGTATTTTTGTCGTGAGTTGTTACACTCTTTCATTTTTTTTCAGATACAATGACTGATCAAGAATGACTCAGCGAGGTAGTAATTGGGGTCCGGAAGAAGTTAAGGAATTGTTAAATTTACGGGCTGACGAGGAGGTGAATTCACAAATAATTTCCGGGCGGATCGCCGATATGCTGCGTGAGTGTAGATACAAATGTTGCCATGACAGCGATCTGTTGACTGACAGGTTTGAAAGTTGTGCTCTTGCGATCTCTTGGGCTGTGTGAAAGGGTTGTGACGTGTTATACCGGCACAGAGTGTGCAGTTTCATGCTGTGTGAATCACGGCAATTTTAAAGAATTTTCTCTGAAGTGGCATGTGTGTGTGACAGTAAGATTAGAAGGTTTCTGTACAGTATTGAAATGACATTGAATTGGTTTGGATTTCCGCTTGTCTATGGCGCAGAGGCACCAGTAAATGCACAAATAAATCTATTATCATTACTATTATTATTAGCAGAGATGAATATAACTTTAATTTCTTACCAGTACTGTATAATTGTTCAGCCCTCTTTTTTGTAGCTACACGGCTCTGCTAATTTATGGGGACCAAAGTTAAATGGAGAGCATTGTATTTTAAACAATTTTGTATCAATTAAGATTATGTTTCATTTTGAATTATTAATTTTGAACTTTAAATATACAGGTTAATACTAACAGTTACAACAGCACTTAATAGGAAAACAAAACTATGATCTTTTTGTATGTTTTGTCCAGTTGTTCTGCTTGGATTTTGGTGTCTGACTAAATTTATATTAGAGCTTGAGTTTCTCGCACTGTTCATGTCGTTAGGGTTACCCGATTTGCAGTGAAAAACTAAATAAGACGTTATTTTTCTCCAAGTCACTGACGCAGTACCAAAATAACAGTATTGTGCAGTAAAGAAACAAGGACCAGGGGTCACAAATGGAGATTAGATAAAGCGGCATTCAGAACAGAAAATAGGAGGCACTTTTTTACACAGAGAATTGTGAGGGTCTGGAACCAACTCCCCAGTAATGTTGTTGAAGCTGACACCCTGGGATCCTTCAAGAAGCTGCTTGATGAGATTCTGGGATCAATAAGCTACTAACAACCAAACGAGCAAGATGGGCTGAATGGTCTCCTCTCGTTTGGAAACTTTCTATGGTCTTATGCATTTAACACAATAATACTTCAAGAAGCTGCTTGATGAGATTCTGGGATCAATAAGCTACTAACAACCAAACGAGCAAGAAGGGCTGAATGGTCTCCTCTCGTTTGGAAACTTTCTTATGGTCTTATGCATTTAACACAATAATAGTTTTACCAAATTATAGTTGAATAGTTGTATGCTTGTGTCTTAGAAAATTTCAGTTTACAAAAGCTTGCTTATTTTGAAGACTCCATGTTCACAAGTATGCGGAAGCCCCTTTGGAAGTCAGCATGCTCTGTCATCATGAGTCACATGACCGGAACCTGCGTGACGTCAAGTTATTTTGCTTAAACATCAATAATAACCGAACAACGAAGAAGAAGAAGCTAAAAGGACGGAAAATACAAAGAAAAATGAAAAATCATTTTGATAAGTGGCAATATTGAAGTACCTTGACAAGATGTTTTGCCGATGCATGAGTTCGGACGCACCGCTGAGTTTTATGGAGTGCCATGTAAAAAAAAGCGTTAATATTTTAACATGTCTTTTTCCAGATTTATCTTAAATATTGTATTTCTTCCCCAGATTTATAAATGTTGTGAAAATATTTTTTAAAATGTGTGCATTCAGATATAATTTAAATCTAGTTACACAGGAGGGCAGCACGGTGGCGTGGTTAGCGCTGCTGCCTCACAGCACCAGGGTCTTGGGTTCGAATCCAGCCTAGGGTACTGTCTGTGTGGAGTTTGCATGTTCTCCCCGTGTTCGCGTGGGTTTTCTCCATCCAGGGTGTAGTCTCGCCTTGCGCCCTGTGTGTGCCGGGTTAGGCTCCGGCTCACTGCGACCCTGTAAAGGAGTAAGCGGTTAATGATAATGGATGGATGGATAGTTACACGGTTTAACATTTAGCTAAATATTTAACTAAATCTTAAATCTCTTAACTAGATTTAACATTTAGCTAAATATTTAACTGGCCAGCTAAATCTGGAGTTCACATGCAAATGAGCTCCGCCCGCTTTGTGACGTCGGCATTCTTAGGAAGGGCGGGCGAATATCCACTGACTTCGTCAGGTTCACGTTCAGAAAGACATCACTGGTCGGTTTCCAGTAACTTCGCATGCAATCATCGAGCGCAGCTGCTGCTGGTGTAAGAGCCGCTCTACAGGCTGGAACAGCCAACGCTGCTCAACCACCACAAACTGAGGGGCGTGTAAGAATGTCATCCGTGGACCTCGACTAATCGCATTCTGGAAGTTTAGTGAAATGTTTTTTAGTTTTTGTTTAACAAAGTTATTTCAGATTGAATGAGTCTGATTTAATAAATGTAGTGGAAAATTGGGCACGTATGAATAAGGTCAGTCTTGGGTCCTTCCTGTTCTCTACACCCACCCCTGGGCCCCTCATCGCATCATATGGTTTCTCATACCATTTCTATGCTGATGATGCTCAGATTTTCCTTTCCTTCTCCACCTCTGACTCCACCATCCCCTCCCGTATCTCTACCTGTCTGTCTGCTATCTCCTCCTGGATGCACTCGCATCACCTCAAACTCAACCTCTAAATGTGACCTTTCTTTCCCTCCTCCTCCTCTTCCCTCTCCTCTGATCTCTCTATCTCCGTTCCTCTGGAATCTACCACACTCTCTCCCTTCTCCTCAGCTAAGAAACTCGGAGTCACCTTGGAACTCTGGCACGCACTTGCCGATTCTTCCTGAGCAACATACGAAGAATCTGACCCTTCCTCACCAAATATGCCACCCAGCTCCTGGTCCAGGCCCTGGTATTCTCTTGCCTAAACTACTGCAACTCCCTCTTGGCTGGCCTCCCTGCGTCCGCCACCCATCCGCTCCAGCTCATCCAGAACTCCTCTGCTCGCCTGGTGTTCTCTCTGCCTCGCTTCTTCCACACAACTCCACTGCTCCGCTCACTCCACTGGGCCCGATCACCGCTCGCATCCAGTTCAAGACTCTTGTACTAGCCTACAGATGCCTTGACCAGACTGCACCCAGCTACCTCCAGACCCTCATCTCTCCTTACACCCCCGCTCGACCTTTCTGCTCCTCCTGCACTAGAAGACTGGCTCTACCTCCTCTACGCTCCCCTGCCTCCAGAGCCCGCTCCTTCTCCACCCGTAGTGGTGGAATGACCTTCCTGCAGATGTCAGGACTGCCCAGTCCCTGACCACCTTCCGGCGCCTCCTCAAGACTCACCTCTTCAGACAGCACCTGTAGAACTCCTCTTTATCCCTCTGGACACTTTATGACTCTTCCTTAAATGCGCTTTACTTGCTCTTATCTGGCCCCTATTTTACTGCATCTAATCCTGTACTTTAGAGTACTGTAATCTGCCAAGTGTTATTTAATCTGTAGTATTTTGTATTTACTTATACCCTGATGTAACTATCACTGACACTGTTATCTGCTCCGTTATTGAATCGTATTTTGTCATACTTGTACTTGCTAGAACCAAAGTCATTGTATTTATCTTGCTCTTAATTGTATTAGTACTTGTACTGTGATTCTTGAAATGTATTTTTGTTTACGACTGTAAGTCGCCCTGGATAAGGGCATCTGCTAAGAAATAAATAATAACAATAATACTGGATAAGGGCGTCTGCTAAGAAATAAATAATAACAATAATAACTGAACATGGGAGCTGCAGCTTGCTGTCAGATCAGGAGTCAGTAACACTGAACATGGGAGCTGCAGCATGATGTCAGTTCAGGAGTCACTAACACTGAGCATGGGAGCTGCAGCATGCTGTCAGATCAGGACTCTACTAACATTGAGCATGGGAGCTGCAGCTTGCTGTCAGATCAGGACTCCACTAACCCTGAGCATGGGAGCTGCAGCATGGTGTCAGATCAGGACTTCACTAACCTGAGCATGGGAGCTGCAGCTTGCTGTCAGATCAGGAGTCAGTAACACTGAACATGGGAGCTGCAGCATGATGTCAGTTCAGGAGTCACTAACACTGAGCATGGGAGCTGCAGCATGCTGTCAGATCAGGACTCTACTAACATTGAGCATGGGAGCTGCAGCTTGCTGTCAGATCAGGACTCCACTAACCCTGAGCATGGGAGCTGCAGCATGGTGTCAGATCAGGACTTCACTAACCCTGAGCATGGGAGCTGCAGCATGGTGTCAGATCAGGAGTTACTAACACTGAACATGGGAGCTGACAGCATGCTGTCAGATCAGGACTCTACTAGCACTGAGCATGGGAGCTGCAGCATGCTGTTTGCAATATTACAAGTGGACACAATTAAAGGTGCGGTCACCAATTCCACAGAAATTTTCAGCCAGTCTTGTATTGCCGAGGCCTTGATGCTCCAAAAGTCAATTTTTCTTCTTGTTGGTCTTGCCTTGCTGTGAGCAGTGCTGAAATAAAACTCCTATATTGCACTAATGCAGTACTTTGTCTCACACTACAAGCAGACCACTATCAGTCTAACACATGTTTAAACCATGCAAACCTCTCTCACACTCTCCCTCCTTGCCGCTACACACATCTATGACATTGATGCCCCTTGCTACTTTGTAAGTGCCACATACTTTAGAGTTAATTCAACACCCTGTGATGGGTTACAGAATTGCTGACTTTTTGCCCCTAAACCTGACAACCCTAACCTTTGTAACTATACATTGAAATAAGATTCATTGCTTTTACTGTAAACTGTGTGTGTTTGGTAATGTGTCACTCACCTGTGTCTCTGTATGTGTGTATCTCATTGTTATGCTTGTGAGTGTCTATGTGCATGTACTGTACCTGCATTTACACAGGTGGCTATTTGATACCAGGATTTGGACCCCTTCAACCATATCTCAGAACTCCAGTACAGTATGGCGAACCAGAACCTGCCCAACCAAAACACTAAACAATACAAACCACACATCACATCCCAGTTTCATCACATCTGCTTCAGTCTCTTCATGGGTTTATCTGAAATATTTGAGGTTCTTTTTGAACTTTGCTTATTCATTTTAGTGCACAGGGACAGAGAACCCAGGGCCCTAGAGGTGAAAGTCAGGAATTAGAAGTTAATGAATTAGCACACTGTCTGTCTGTATCTGTGCCACCTAGCCCCCCAGATTTGAACCCAGTCCTCCAGAGAAAAGTGAAAGGCAGCAATGAGAGGCGAGTGAATTAACCCACTGTAGGACTTTCACTAGGAGCACTAACAGGAGCCATGACTGAGACAAAAGAAGCTAATCTGTGTTATCAAAATGTCTCATTTTTACATTCTAATAGGTGCTTTAATATGAGCAACAGCAGGGAAAGGGCGCTCCACAGATATGCAAGTATATTATGCATGAGATTTTCTGTGTGGCAAAAATAAACTCAAGTTTCAGATCAAGAGAGCTGGTAAAATGATGGGTAACTTTACATGTGCAATGCAGGCCTTTAAGTTGTTTTTGTGATCTTTTATTTAAACTCCATCATTATCAAGAAATATGTCTTCCTTAAGTTTCGTTATTACTGTGCACTTTGTTTCGAATAGTTTGCAGTCACGTGCACAATATGTTTCCTTGTCAATATGGCTTTATAAGAGGTTTGATTCTTCACAAAAATAATTCATCTTCTTCAAATAAAGTCAAACAAAAATAGTTTATTCAGGAATCAAAATGCAAACAGGAACAAAGCAAATCAAATGTGATCCATCAGTGATCTCACACACAGGCCTCAGTTGATGGTTTTCTGAGCTGCATCAGTGTAGATGTTTCTCAGCTGAGCTTTCATGGCATCAGAGGTGTTTTTTTCTGAGCTGGCATCAGTGTAGATGTTAGTTTGTGGAACGAGCTGCTCCAGGGAATTACATCGAATAGCAAAGATATAGAACTATCTTACGTAATTTACATGAACAAATTTGGTCTTATTTCCCTAGCGTGATGAATGGTGTGAGACAAAGCACATTAAAAGTAAACATCTGAGTTTCTTCTTCTCTTTACCAATGTCAGCAGAAACCTAGATAACAAGAAGTTACATTTAAGAACAATGATATGAGTTTTGCTCAATTCTCACAGGCAGCAAAGCGCTAAACCCAACCTCGCTTAATGAACTCTTAAGAGCTTGTGCCATTTACCTGGAACAATGTGTACACTGCCCCGTAGAGGATGCATGTTTATCAGAAAAAGCCAACATGTTCAATTGGTATAGTATGTTATTATGCGTTCCGTGACACTTAACCTAAAGTTATATCATGTCGCTTTAACAAAAGTAAGTGGTTTTAAAACTAGTTTTAACTGGTTTGATTATCATTTGTACATAGGCCTTTAAAGGTGCCTCACTGCCCCTTTTAATAAGATGCCACCCTTCCCTCAGGAACCTCTACACTGGCACTTACCTACAGACACACAGCTTTCTACACTGGCACTTACCTACAGACACACAGCTTTCTACACTGGCACTTACCTACAGACACACAGCTTTCTACACTGGCACTTACCTACAGACACACAGCTTTCTACACTGGCACTTACCTACAGACACACAGCTTTCTACACTGGCACTTACCTACAGACACACAGCTTTCTACACTGGCACTTACCTACAGACACACAGCTTTCTACACTGGCACTTACCTACAGACACACAGCTTTCTACACTGGCACTTACCTACAGACACACAGCTTTCTCTGGTAATAAGATATGTATAAAGCCCCCCCCCCTTCTTTTTTTTTTTGCAGAAAGCCTCCAAAATTGCTTGAGCTGCCCTCTATCCTATTACTAGTAATATCAATATGATAGCTGATCCAGCCATAGATTTCAATACATATGAATTATTGAGTCTAAGGGGTTTACAATTGTATGAAGAATCAGTAAAAAAGTATTAAAAGGAAGACCAATCAGTTAATTAAACTAATATTTGAATACCACAAAACTCAAAAGAACATGGATGACCTCCTCTCTACAGGAGATTTAAAATGAATATATGAAAGATGGTGCTTTTACCTGTCAGATGTAATACAACATGATATTTATAATGCATGTCGATGCTCTGTTATTATATTTTTCACATACTGTTTCATATTTTACTACCTAACCCACAACTATTACCAACATAAACTACCACAGCCATAAAGACATTGCGATCCTTCATACAAGACCCATACTGGACCTTTGAGCTCACACTAAGATAGCCTGGAACTCTTATGTCTGACAGAAGGCGGCCCAGATGAACAGGGATACCTCAGGGCTCTGAACATGATCCCAGGTAAGTGGAATTTTGAACTGGTAAGTTTAGTGGCGTCCTTCGGATGAGAAGTAAACCGAGGTCCTATTGTAAGTGACTCTGCAGCAGCAGCAGTCGTGATGCATAGTTCAGCCACTAGTCTCAGGAAGTCGCTTTGGATAAAAGTGTCTGCTAAATGACTAATTAATAATAATAATAATAATAATAATAATAATAATAATAATAATAATAATAATAATAATAATGAACTGGACTCTCTATTGAACCTTTAATTATAAATGAAGGTGGCTGACAATACCACAAAGGAACGTGTGAGATGTGAGGAGTATGAAAATATGGTTTTCTGAGAAAGAGACAAACAGACCATCTTGCACGTATCTACATACATGTGAGAACAGAAACCACATCCATCTGATAGGTAAAAGCAGAACAAGCACTCGTGTCGGGTTAAGCATAGCAAATGTGAAAAACCACAGCCTAAGTTCTGCAACTACAGGCAGTTGGGGGTTACACAGAGTACATGTGAAACTAGGTGAGGACTGAGTAATGAAGCTAGTGGAAGACTGACCACAGACCAGAGCTGCACAATAAACAGCTGAGTCACTTCTTCCACAGATTGAAATCCTATACTTTCTCACACAGGATCACCACGCTATATTATTGAAATGTATGTGTTCATTGAACTGTGTATATATGGGGTCTCATAATCAATCATTAAATGACCTTTAGATTTAAACCCTATTGATTTAGATACTTTAATACATATAAGTTTGATTTATGAATACATTATACAGATTTACTGTATGCGACACCCCCGGTTTAAGTAGAAATCATATGTAATTTATTTCATATAAATGTTAATTTTTTTTATATGTTAGTTGCCTTGATGAATTAGTCTGCTGTGAAGATGAAGTTGTTAAAAAAAAACATGCAAGCTTGTAAAATGTGAAAAAAGTGAAATGCAACTGTTTAAAAATCATGGGCTGTATTCATCCTCTTAGACCCATGTAAACAATGTAACTGTGCTTCAATCCTCTGGTTATTTTCAGTCGCTTATTCATACAGCATGTATATCTCTGTCTGCAGGCGCTGAAGTCTGTTCTACATTTTAGATGTGGCTAACCAATATACGAGTCCAGACTATTTTTGTTTTAAAAAATATGTTTATTTTTGAACTTTATTTGAGTCACAGTGTCTGTAGCCAGATTCATGTTCCCCAAACTAAAATTCAATAAAAAATTCACGAGTTACATTTCCTTTCAGTTCAATATATTGAGGTGTGGTCCACAAACAATGTGAAGGAGGAAGTCAGGGTGAGTCAGAAAAGCAGCACACTGAAGCAAGCTTGTGTGAAGCAGAAAGCAGCCAGGGCCAGTGAGGAGCCTCACAATGTATTTACACATTCTTAACTGGAATACACATTTATTGTGCTGATAACAAACACATGGTTAGGTACAGATTACATACATGTGCAGATAATACAGGTGTTTGGAGAAATCAAATGAGCATCATTATGAGACTGGTGTAGATTTATCCATGTTAACCCTATAATGAATTAAGTACATTCAAAAGATGTCATGGAATAATATTTTGCATTCAACCACACCCTGTGAGGGTTAATTGATTTTTGTTTAATGTTTTTCTTTTCCATGTAAAACCTGCCGTCAGAAAGGGAATTACCTGGATAATGTCACCTGCTGTACAACATGAGCTGAAAGGACATTGCGTTTGATTTCACTGTGGTCTGAGGGGAACTGAGTCCAACCTGATTGGGCCCGACAGGACTGCATGTTTAACAAAACTTACATTTCTGGGAAATGGTAGATTTTAAAACAAATCCAAACAAAGTGCACAGTAATAATACAACTTAAGGAAGAAGCATTTCTTGATAATAACCCTTAGTGGTCCATTTATTCAGCGTGTCTATTTTCACACATGCTGTTTATTTTACACACGCTGTTTAAAAGTTTTTTTTTTTCACAGTAAAACAGGTTTAAAAGGCTCTGCATATCAACAGGACACTCAGTACTGCATCTCCAGCCCCACCCCTTGTTCGCTGTATTTTTCACATACCTCTTCATAGTCGTGCATACTGATAAATCATCTCCTGATCACTCGTTTTACCACCAAACTCCTCAATAATGCGATCCAAGTCATTATTTTATGACTAGAACATCTCAAAGCTTTGCAAATGTCTGCGATATTCTTTGAGCACTGGATGCAGAAGCAGCTATCTTGTTTGTTTATGTCTGTGTTATCTCTGTGGTGGAGAATAGCTGGCGAGCCAGGCAACCCTGGAATCTCTTTTAAGGCGAGCAAAGCGAGGTGGGAATTATTTAAGATGAGCGCAGTGAGCTGGCATCAATAAATTAAAAATAAATCAGCTCATTTTTGCTGTTTAATCTACTATTTGTTAATTAAACAAGTAAAACTTCAAAGAAAAGTTTGAAGTACCTGGTATTGCCAGGCAGTCTCCCATCCAAGTACCAACCAAACACACATATTATTATTATTTTTTAGCAGACATACTTATCCAGGCCAACTTACAATTACAAATTTATATAGTCAGTTTTTTACTGGACCAGTCTAGGTAAAGCAGCAATGTGTCCCCCACCTATAATTGAACTCACAACCCTCCAGTCAAGAGCACAGTGCTCTAACCGCTACTCCACAGATGCTGCAAGCGACGGATCACTAGTGTCTCATTGTATAACTAGGGCCAAGGAAAATTCACGATTTCATGAATCTCTCAGAAATCGTGTATTTGACTGCCTACCGTGAAAAATGTCAATATTGTTGATTTCTGGGTGAGGTATGAAATCAGATTCCAAAACGTGGCAAAAATTGCACGCTGTTTTTTGGCAATTCCACCAAACTCTGTGCGAGCAGTTTCTGCATATGGACAGGTTTTTACACCACAAAGACAAACCATGAGTGTTGAAACTGCAACAAGATGCACGATGCTGGCCTTCAACAAACAACTAGTTTTCTGCTCACGGGCTAGATAATTGTGAGTGTAGGTGTGTGTGTGTGTGTGAGTGTGTGTGTGTGTGTGTTTGTGTGTGTGTGTGTGTGTGTGTGTGTGTGTGTGTGTGTGTGTGTGTGTGTGTGTGTGTGTGTGTGTGTGTGTGTGTGTGTGTGTGTGTGTGTGTGTGTGTGTGTGTGTGTGTGTGTGTGCTGTGTGTGTGTGTGTGTGTGTGTGTGTGTGTGTGTGTGTGTGTGTGTGTGTGTGTGTGTGTGTGTGTGTGTGTGTGTGTGTGTGTGTGTGTGTGTGTGTGTGTGTGTGTGTGTGTGTGTGTGTGTGTGTGTGTGTGTGTGTGTGTGTGTGTGTGTGTGTGTGTGTGTGTGTGTGTGTGTGTGTGTGTGTGTGTGTGTGTGTGTGTGTGTGTGTGTGCGTGTGTGTGTGTGTGTGTGTGTGTGTGTGTGTGTGTGTGTGTGTGTGTGTGTGTGTGTGTGTGTGTCCGTCCACTGTTTTGTTTACTGTTTAATCCGTTTTTGTTTGTCTGTTTATTTTGGCTCAAGTGCCGTGTCCTGTGTTTTGTGTGTTCAAACCTTTTTATTTTCTGTTTGATTATTAAATGCTGAGAGCGATCACGCGCTCAGCTTCACCAAAACCCCAAGTCTCTGTCTGTTCTGTGTTGCTCCCGGTCTCTGGTCTGACGTCATCACCCACTCTGGCCGTCTTTGTGACACGTGGTGTCAGAACCGGGATCACAGCGCCTCCAAGACTCAGGCCAGGAGGAGTACTGTTTGTTTAAAATAAATAAAATAAAAAATATATATATAAAAAAAGATGGGAAAGAACGGCAGAAGGCAGCAGCCACAACACCAGCCGGAGGAACAGCAGCCCGGGTGTTACTGCTGCGCTGAGCCTGGGCATTCCAGCACCAACTGCCCCTGGTACCCCCTCGGACAGCTACCTCAACTATGCCCCATCTGCGGAGGTGAGCACTATGTGGCCCGCTGCCCTGTCCATCAGGAGAGGGAGGAGCAGGGGTCGCCTCAGTCTACACCACCAGCAGGGGAGGTAGACTGCTGCTCCGCCGCCCCAACAACAACTGCAACAGCGGCCAGAGGAGCCAGAGAACCTGTTCCCCTGGTGCACCTGGTGCGGGAGGTGGATCACCGCTGGAGGGACTGCTCCGAGGTGCCACCGAGCTGGTGCGGGCGATGTGAGGAAGGGGACACGACTGGTCGGGATGCCCCTATGCCAGCTCGCCAGTGCCCAGACTGGGGAGCACGAGCTTCCAATACCGGGAGAGGAGCCATTGCTGGGTTCGCCTTCCGAGCTAGAGGGAGCGCCGCACCAATCCCCTGCAATAGGGGTGGAACCGGCCCAGGAGAGGAAGGTAGGGAGGAGGAGTAGGAAGAGGAGGAAAGGAAAGCAACCGCAGCAACAGCAGGAGGAGGTCGGGGATGATGGCTGGGAGGTTTTTAAAGAACCTCGCGGCAGAGGTATGCCCTGGCTGTGGGGCTTATGGGCACACGTTAGCCATATGCCCCACGCAGTATGAAGAGGAGGAACTAGCGCCCAGACGGGGACCGCGAGCGTCCAGCGCCCAGACGGGGACCGCTGGAATCCAAAGCCTGAGCGGCAGCTGTTCCCACCTTCACCAGCAGAGCAAGAATGCCTGCTGCCTCCACCATCACCACCAGCAGAGGAAGAATGCCTGCTGGTAACACTTCCCCACCAGCAGAGGATGAATGCCTGCTGGTATCACTTCCCCACCATCACAAGGAGAAAAGCAGCAGGAGCTGCCTCTGCCTCCGCCACCTCCACAGCCCAAGCGGGAGGAGCCTGAGCGCCCACAGCCCAAGCGGGAGGAGCCTGAGCGTCTACAGCCCGAGCGGGAGGAGCCCAGCGGAGGAGCCCGGCGCCCACAGCCTGAGTGGGAGGAGCCCGAGCGTCCCACGCCTGAGTGGGAGGAGCCCGAACGTCCCACAGCCTGAGTGGGAGGAGCCCGAACGTCCACAGCCCAAAAGGGAGGAGTCGGTGCGTCCACAGCCCAAGGGAGGAGTCGGTGCGTCCACAGCCCAAAAGGGAGGAGTCGGTGCGTCCACAGCCCAAAAGGGAGGAGTCGGTGCGTCCACAGCCCAAAGAGAGGGAAGTCGGGCTTCCACAGCCCTAGGACCCAAGCTGCCAGCAGAGGGAGAATGCCTGCTGGTTCCACCTCCACCAGCAGAGGAAGAATGCCTGCTGTCCCCATGTCCACCAGCAGAGGGAAAATGCCTGCTGTCCCCATCTCCACCAGCAGAGGAAGAATGCCTGCTGGTTTCCCCTTCAGAGGCAGAGCCGCACCAGTCCCCTGCAAGAAAGACAGAGCTGCACCAGTCCCCTGCAAGAGAGGCAGAGCTGCACCAGTCCCCTGCAAGAGAGGCAGAGCAGCACCAGTCCCCTGCAAAGGGGAGACTACACGCTGCTCCCACCTCCGTCGCCAGGAGACTACACGCTGCTCCCACCTCCATCGCCAGGAGACTACACGCTGCTCCCACCTTCGCCGCCAGGAGACTACTCGCTGCTCCCACCTCCACCGCCAGGAGCAGAGCAGCAGGAGCTGTCTCTGTCTCCATCACCATCAGGGGAGAGGAGCAGGAGCTGCCTCTCCCTTCACCAGAAGGACCAGGACTAGATGCTGGCAGTCCTCAGCAGCCCTTGCATAGGCTGCTGAGGGAGGCACGAGGAAGAACAGCCCGGCCGCAGAGGCCGAGAAGAGGGCTAACACCCGCACCCCAGCTTGTCCTGACTGCCTGCCTCGCTCGCCAAGGATGCCTGCCTCGCTTCGCCCAAGGATGCCTGCCTCGCTTCGCCCAAGGATGCCTGCCTCGCTTCGCCCAAGGATGCCTGCCACGCCGCCCAAGGATGCCTGCCACGCCGCCAAGGATGCTTGCCACGCCGCCCAAGGATGCCTGTCTGGCATCGCCTGGGGTTGCCAGCCGCTCCGCATCGCCTGGGGTTGCCAGCCGCTCCGCATCGCCTGGGGTTGCCAGCCGCTCCGCATCGCCTGGGGTTGCCAGCCGCTCCGCGATCGCCTGGGGTTGCCAGCCGCTCCGCATCGCAGCAGGAGGTACTGTGGCGGAACCCCACCAAGGGAGCTGCCGGCCACGAAGAAGGTGGGGAGGTCAGGAGACCTGCTCCCACTGCAGCAGTTTCGCTGCCGGAGATCGTGGGGGAGGTCAGGAGACCTGCTCCCACTGCAGCAGTTTCGCTGCCGGAGATCGTGGGGGGTCAGGAGACCTGCTCCCACTGCAGCAGTTTCGCTGCCGGAGATCGTGGGGAGGTCAGGAGACCTGCTCCCACTGCAGCACTTTCGCTGCCGGAGATGTGGGGAGGTCAGGAGACCTCGCCCACTGCAGCACTTTCGCTGCGGAGTACTGTGGCGGAGCCCCGCAAGGGGAGCTGCCGGCTTTGAAGAAGGGGAGGAGGTCTGGAGACCACCAACCCCAGCAGCAGTTTCGCTGCCGGAGAAGGGGAGGTCAGGAGACCACCCAAGCAGCCTTTCGCTGCCAGGACTGCCCGGCTGAAGGAGTCAGTCTGGGAGCTGTCCGCACGTCTGCTGACAGCATGGCCAGTAGCAGCCTGGCTACTGGCAACATTGCCAGCCATGGGCCCACTGAAGCCTCCCTTCCCAGCCCGAGACTTTGTCCTGGACTGCTGGGTTTTAAGGGGAGGTGGCCGTTGAGGCCATGTGTGCTGTGCACAAGGGGGTATATGTGGCAATGTGCCCCGCCCTGTGTGCATGTGTGTGTTATATGTTGCATGTTGCATGTGTTAATGTTGGTGTATAGCGATTGGTACACGGGATATAAGCGGGTCTGTGTTTCACGTGTGTTTAAAAATGTATAATTGTAGTTAGGCACGAGGTTGCACTTAATTAATTCACGTGCTGGGATTCAAGTAAATAATTAATTAGTAATTGAATCCCAGCACAACAGTATATATAGATGCACGATTCACTCACTCGGGGTGGTGTGTTCGGTGAGTGGAGAACGGGTGTGGAGAAGGAGATAAAAGTAACTAAAATAATTGATAGTTGTCTAACTCACCGTGTTTCGTTTGTCTGTCCGTCCACTGTTTTGTTTACTGTTTAATCCGTTTTTGTTTGTCTGTTTATTTTGGCTCAAGTGCCGTGTCCTGTGTTTTGTGTGTTCAAACCTTTTTATTTTCTGTTTGATTATTAAATGCTGAGCGCGATCACGCGCTCAGCTTCACCAAAACCCCAAGTCTCTGTCTGTTCTGTGTTGCTCCCGGTCTCTGGTCTGACGTCATCACCCACTCTGGCCGTCTTTGTGACACGGTTATATAAGGTTATAGGTATAGGTTATAGGTCGATTCGCTCAAGTAGCACGAATGTTATGTGGTTTAAATCGTCATATATAATTTAGTGTGTGTAAAGAAAAACACAACGTTTCGGTTTTGTCACTTGTACTTAACCCTGTTTTTAACATTTTGTTTTTCAAAGTCAGCAGAATGCTATACAACACAGTCCGTTTAATTACTGTATGAACATAGCCTAAGTTTTAAATGTTTACAAAACTCTACAATGTTGCTGAATTTGTGATTCAATCTTGTTTAGTTTTAATCAGTTTTGTCTGCTTTGTTACTTTTTTTCAGCCAAACCATTTAAATTACCCTTGTTTGTTACATTTTAAAATATTGTTTTAAATGTTACAATGTAAATGTTGACTCATAAATGTTTCAACCTCAGTGATTTTCTTTGATGCGCTATTAATTTTAGGCAACTTATTATTATTATTATTATTATTATTTATTTCTTAGCAAACGCCCTTATCCAGGGCGACTTACAGTCGTAAACAAAAATACATTTCAAGAATCACAGTACAAGTATTAATACAATTAAGAGCAAGATAAAATACATTGACTTCGGTTCTAGCAAGTACAAGTATATGACAAAATCCGATTCAATAACGGAGCAGATAACAGTGTCAGTGATAGTTACATCAGGATATAATTAAATACAAAATACTACAGATTAAATAACACTTGTATCAGATTACAGTACTCTAAAGTACAGGATTAAATGCAGTACAATAGAGGAGTTCTACAGGTGCTGTCTGAAGAGGTGAGTCTTGAGGAGGCGCCGGAAGGTGGTCAGGGACTGGGAGTGGAGTGGAGTGAGCAGAGCACTCGAGTTGCGTGGGAGAAGCGAGGCAGAGAGAACACCAGGCGAGCAGCGGAGTTCTGGATGAGCTGGAGCGGACGGGTGGCGGACGCAGGGAGGCCAGCCAGGAGGGAGTTGCAGTAGTCGGTAGAGTACCAGGGCCTGGACCTGGGTGGCATAGTTGGTGAGGAAGGGTTGGATTCTTCGTATGTTATTGTTATTTATTTCTTAGCAGACACCCTTATCCAGGGCGACTTACAATTGTTACAATATATCACATTGTTTTTACATACAATTACATTATTTTTTTACACATTATTTTTACATACAATTACCCATACAGTTGGGTTTTTACTGGAGCAATCTAGGTAAAGTACCTTGCTCAAGGGTACAGCAGTCCCCCACCTGCGATTGAACCCACGACCCTCTGGTCAAGAGTCCAGAGCCCTAACCACTACTCCACACTGCTGCCCGCAATGTTGCTGAGGAAGAATCGGCAAGTGCGTGCCAGAGTGGAAATGTGCTGGGAATAAGAGAGGCAGGGGTCCAGGGTGACTCTGAGGAGGAGGGAGAGAGTGTGGTAGATTCCAGAGGAATGGAGATAGAGAGTTCAGAGGAGGGAAAGAAAAGGAGGTAAGATTTAGATTGGTTGAGTTTTAGGTGATGCGAGTGCATCCAGGAGGAGATAGCAAACAGACAGGTAGAGATACGGGAGGGGATGGTGGAGTCAGAGGTGGGGAAGGAGAGGAAAATCTGAGCATCATTAGCATAGAAATGGTATGAGAAACCATAGGATGTGATGAGGGGGCCCAGGGAGTGGGTGTAGAGAGAGAGCAGGAGAGGACCCAAGACTGACCCTTGGGGGACTCCTGTTGAGAGAGGGCGAGGTGTGGAGGTAGCTCCACGCCAGGTTACCTGGTAAGTGCGGTTGGAGAGGTAGGAGGAGAACCAGGCCAGAGCAGTGCCAGAGATTCCCAGGTCAGTGAGAGAGGATAGCAGAATAGAGTGAGCGACAGTGTCAAAGGCAGCAGATAGGTCGAGGAGAATTAGGACAGAGGAGAGAGAGTCAGCTCGGGCAGAGTTTAGTGAGTTAGTGACAGAGAGGAGGGCGGTTTCAGTGGAGTGAGCAGAGCGGAAGCCAGATTGGAGAGGGTCAAGGAGAGAGTGGTTGGACAGGAAAGCAGAGAGCTGGTGGTGTACAGCCCGCTCGAGGGTTTTGGAGAGGAAGAATAGGAGGGAGACAGGACAGTAGCTCTAGTGGGAGGTGGGGTGATAGAGGCTTGTTTGAAGGCAGAGGGAAAGAGACCAGAAAGGAGAGAGGTGTTGAGAAGAGAGGAGATAAAGGGAAGTAGAGTAGGAGCAGCAGCTTGAAAGAGATGAGTGGGGAGGAGGTCCAGGGCACACTTGGTGGGTTTGTGACCCTGGAGCAGGGAGGAGAGGTCAGAGAGAGGGGAGAGAAGGTGGAGAAGGAGGGTGAATTAGTAGGGGATGCTTTGGGTGTAGGGGTTGGAGCGGGGGGCATGGGGGGAGGGAGGTGTTCAAGAGTTTGCAGGTATCTGAGATTTTAGAAGAGAAGAAAGAGGCAAAGTCATCAGAGGAGATAGAGGGAGGAGGAGGGGGAGGGTTTAGGAGGTAGGATAAGGTAGAGAATAGTTTACGTGGGTTGTAAGTGGAGGCTTGGATTATAGATTGGAAATAAGAACATTTAGCAGAGGAGAGAGTAGAGGAGAAGGAGGAGAGGAGAGAGCAGTAGAGGCCTAGGGCAGCAGGGAATTTGGTTCTCTTCCATTTATTTTCAGCAGATCGCAGTGTGGTTCTTGCTGAGTGGAGCACAGAGGAGAGCCAGGGTTGGGGAGGTGAGGGGACCGAGGGAGTCGAGGGAGGAGGTGAGGGAGGAGAAGAGGGTGGAGGTAGCAGAGTCTACAGAGAGTTGGGAGAAGGAGTCGATTGGAGGGAGGTGAGAGACAGCGGTGGAGGCAAGGACAGAGGGGGAGAAGTGACAGTGGGGGTAGGCGGAGCAGGGAGAGACAGAGAAAATGATGAAATAGTGATCAGAGAGGTCCAGGGGGGTGACAGAGAGGGTGGATGGGCAGCAGGCCCTGGAGAAGGTGAGGTCCAGTTGACAGCCAGCTTTGTGGGTAGGGGGGATGGAGAGAGACAGAAGTCGAAGGAGTGAAGGAGAGGGAGGAATCCAGCAGAGAGGCTGGGTTTAGAGAGATGGATATTGAAGTCACCTAACAGGACAGTTGGGGTAGACAGAGAGGGGAGGGAGGAGAGTAGATAGTCAAGTTCATCGAGAAAGTGAGCAAGAGAGGGGCAGTACAGAACAATTAGCAGGAGTTGACAGGGAGATGTTAGTTGGACAGCATGATATTCAAAGATGTTAACAGAGAGTGAGGAGAGGTCGGAGTGGACCGAAAAGAGTAAGGAGGGAGAGAGGAGAAGACCAGTCCCACCTCCCCATCCAGTGAGACGCGGGGTATGGGACAGGACGTAGAGAGAGGACAGGGTGGCAGGAGCTACAGTGTTATCAGGGGACAGCCAGGTTTCAGTGAGAGCAAGGAAATCAAGAGAGAGGTGGGAGGCAAAGGCAGAGATGAAATCAGCTTTGTTAGCAGAAGAGTGACAGTTCCAGAGTGCAACAGAGAGTGTGCGGGAGGGGGGGAGAGGGCGAGGGCGAGAGGATAGAACAGGGATGTGAGAGACAGTCATAGCAGGACAGGCAAGACAAATAGGCACAGTGGGAGCAGTGTGGTGGAGAGTACAGACCTGACTAGTAGATCTACGGGGGGTAATGATTAAAAAATAAAGATAGACCATTGATTGTTCGAAATCACGTAAATGGCTAATCGTTTTTGGTTCAGACGAGGGGCACCCCCTCAATAAGTGTCATGTTTATTTAACTGTATAAAATAAATATTTACAATTTTTATTTACATACTGTAGATTTACATGTACACTGTGAATACAGATCCAGGGTGACAGTGTAGGTGTAATACCAGGATCTGTAGCAGGGCAGCAGTGTGGAGTAGTGGTTACGGCTCTGGACTCTTGACCGGAGGGTCGTGGGTTCAATCCCAGGTGGGGGGACACTGCTGCTGTACTTTGAGCAAGGTACTTTACCTAGATTGCTGGAGTAAAAATCCAACTATATAAATAGGTAATTGTATGTAAAAATAATGTGATATCTTCTAACAATTGTGTGTCACCCTGGATAAGGGCTTCTGCTAAGAAATAAAAATAATAATCAGAAAGAAAAATTGCATTTGAAGAACTGTACTCTTTAACAACGGACTTGTTGCAATTGTGTTGCAGAGGAGAAACACAGCTAACTGAGGAATGAGTGATTCAGTAGAGAGAGGCATGAACCCGACTCCAAGGAGAAGAAGAAGGAGTAAAGAGAATGACCCGCCTGATATGTCAGAAGAGCCTGCCAGGTACTGAAAGTCTTTTCTTATTAGTTCACGGTGCGGCGGCATGCTGAATAATACCTTTACTAAGAAGCTGTTCAGGAATCCAAATCACTGAGCTGAGTCTCAAGCCCAGGATTAGAGTTCAGACCTCTCTGTGCTTTACAATGCTTCCCTATGCTTTACCATATCTCTCTGTGCTTTACAATGCTTCCCTATGCTTTACCAGACCTCTCTGTGCTTTACAATGCTTCCCTATGCTTTACCAGACCTCTCTGTGCTTTACAATGCTTCCCTATGCTTTACCATACCTCTGTGCTTCACAATGCTTCCCTATGCTTTACCACACCTCTGTGCTTTACAATGCTTCCCTATGCTTTACCAGACCTCTCTGTGCTTTACAATGCTTCCCTATGCTTTACCAGACCTCTCTGTGCTTTACAATGCTTCCTTATGCTTTACCAGACCTCTTTCTCTCTCCTTCTTCTCTCTCTATCTCTTTCTCATTCCCCTCTTTCTCATTCTCATTTGAAAAACCGTGTACATGAGTATTAATAAAGAAGAAAAAGTCACAGTTAATCCAATTAATTTTATTAAATCACATTACTAAAATTAGGAAAAATAAACATTTTATGGAAATCAAAGAAAAACAAAAACATAAGTTCACTTTTTTTAAAACTGTGACAGCACTGACGATTGGATATTGTGTTAGAACTCAGATTAATTGTAGTAATTTAGACTAATCATACTAAAAGTTTTAATTTAATGTGTTTTGATGATTTCTGTGACTTGTATAACCTGAATAATGATATTATATGGAGTTTAAAGTTAACAAAGTATTACATTTACAATGTTAAACTAACACACTGGAATGTGCTCAAGGTCAGCAGCCCTGTTCTCAGAGAAGTGCATGAGTCAGCGACATAAGAATAGGGCACTGTCTCAAAATGATAATATTTTGAGACAGCGATAATTCCTCCTCAATGTTGCCAAGGTCAGCAGCCCTGTTTTCAGATATAAGGAACTGTTGACCTAGTGTTTTTTGAGCCTTCTTTGCGGTTGCTTGCAGAGTCTGTGACACTCTGTTGAATGCTCCAGTTTGCAAACTAATAAAGTGTGAGTTTGTTCCAACTTGTCTCTGCTCTATTGTTTTCAGTACAGGACCGGGGTCTGCAGCATTGTATGCAGAAAATTCCACGACAATATATATATATATATATATATATATATATATATATATATATATATATATATATATATATATATATATATATATATATATATATATATATATATACAGTACTGTGCAAAAGTTTTAGGCAGGTGTGAAAAATGCAGTAAAGTAAGAATGCTTTCAAAAATAGACATGTTAATAGATTATATTTATCAATTAACTAAATGCAAAGTGAGTGAACAGAAGAAAAATCTAAATCAAATCCATATTTGGTGTGACAACCCTTTGCCTTCAAAACAGCATCAATTCTTCTAGGTACACTTGCACAAAGTCAGGGATTTTGTAGGCATATAGTCAGGTGTATGATTAAACAATTATACCAAACAGGTGCTAATGATCATCAATTCAATATGTAGGTTGAAACACAATCATTAACTGAAACACAAACAGCTGTGTAGGAGGAATAAAACTGGGTGAGGAACAGCCAAACTCAGCTAACAAGGTGAGGTTGCTGAAGACAGTTTACTGTCAAAAGTCATACACCATGGCAAGACTGAGCACAGCAACAAGACACAAGGTCATTATACTGCATCAGCAAGGTCTCTCCCAGGCAGAAATTTCAAGGCAGACAGGGGTTTCCAGATGTGCTGTCCAAGCTCTTTTGAAGAAGCACAAAGAAACGGGCAACATTGAGGACCGTGGAGCGCAGTGGTCGGCCAAGGAAACTTACTGCAGCAGATGAAAGACACATCATGCTTACTTCCTTAAGTAATCGGAAGATGTCCAGCAGTGCCATCAGCTCAGAACTGGCAGAAAACAGTGGGACCCTGGTACACCCATCTACTGTCGGAGAAGTCTGGTCAGAAGTGGCCTTCATGGAAGACTTGTGGCCAAAAGCCATACCTCCGGCGTGGAAACAAGGCCAAGCGACTCAACTATGCATGAAAACACAGGAACTGGGGTGCAGAAAAATGGCAGCAGGTGCTCTGGACTGATGAGTCAAAATTTGAAATATTTGGCTGTAGCAGAAGGCAGTTTGTTAGCGAAGGGCTGGAGGCGTACACGAATGAGTGTCTGCAGGCAACAGTGAAGCATGGTGGAGGTTCCTTGCAAGTTTGGGGCTGCATTTCTGCAAATGGAGTTGGGGATTTGGTCAGAATTAATGGTCTCCTCAATGCTGAGAAGTACAGGCAGATACTTATCCATCATGCAATACCATCAGGGAGGCATCTGATTGGCCCCAAATTTATTCTGCAGCATGACAACGACCCCAAACATACAGCGAAAGTCATTAAGAACTATCTTCAGCGTAAAGAAGAACAAGGAGTCCTGGAAGTGATGGTATGGCCCCACAGAGCCCTGATCTCAACATCATCGAGTCTGTCTGGGATTACATGAAGAGAGAGAAGCAACTGAGGCTGCCTAAATCCACAGAAGAACTGTGGTTAGTTCTCCAAGATGTTTGGGCCAACCTACCTGCCAAGTTCCTTCAAAAACTGTGTGCAAGTGTACCTAGAAGAATTGATGCTTGATGCTGTTTTGAAGGCAAAGGGTGGTCACACCAAATATGGATTTGATTTAGATTTTTCTTCTGTTCACTCACTTTGCATTTAGTTAATTGATAAATATAATCTATTAACATGTCTATTTTTGAAAGCATTCTTACTTTACAGCATTTTTTCACACCTGCCTAAAACTTTTGCACAGTACTGTATATATATATATATATATATAAAACATAACATTTCTTAAAAAAGAAATTAAATACAGTTATTTCGTATGAAATCCATTCGTTGCTAAAAACAAATGATTCACCTCGTTTTGCTCTGCAGGTGGCGCTGTTTTACCCTCTAACTTTCATCCAAAGTTGTGTCAGATTGAACATTCCCTTCACTCGAGGAGTGGATAGGACAGACAGGGAGTTCAATACAAAGGGTTTCTTACAACACAAAAGTCTAGTTCAGCTGGCAGATTGTTACAGTGGAATCATAATGAAGCCAAAACCCAGGATAGAGCGGCTCAGTGAATGTGGTTTGGAATCTGTGCAGGAGGGACATTTTGTCAGAGACGCCATAAAAGGACAGAGTGCTGGCATTAAAGTCCAGATACACTCCTATTCTGGGGGAGCAGGGGGCAGTTATTGCAGTGTGATTGTTATTGTGCCGGGCAGAGTAACCGGAATCAGAGCAGTCCAAACTCCAGGACTTGTAATTGAATCCAAGGATACAGGAACAATCCCCTCCTTTTCTGCTGATTCCTTTATATGTGACTCCTATAGAAGCCCCTCCCCCACTGCACTCAATCTCCCAGTAACAGCGAGTCCCAGACAAACCCTCTCTGCAAAGCACTTGGGCCCAGCGATCAAATCTCTCTGGGTGATGAGGATATCTCTGGGTCTCTCTCCTCAGTGTCACCTTTCTGTTCCCTTCAGACAGACAGAGGTTTCTATACGCTGTGTTGGGGTCCAGTGTGAGCTGACAGGAATCTGATTGAAGAGAAGAGGACAGGTAGAGGAGAGACGGTTAGAAAAGTCAAATCACTGAGAAAATCAACAGTCATTGTCTGCTGCATCCTCACATCCTGTTTATGGAAGGTGTGGGTATTGTTTCAATTATTTTTTTTGACCACTTTTTTAAACTTTTAAATTGCATTCCCTGCCTCAAGATGGCTTCCTGCGGACTGGCATGGACCTCAGAACTACATTTCCCATCATCCTCCTGCTCACCGGTAATTCCCTCTCAATTACATATGTGAGCAGGAGGATGATGAATAGTTCTGAAGGTCCATGCGGGTACATGAAGGCAGGGAATGCAATTTAAAGTTTAAAAAGTGGTCAAATATATATATATATATATATATATATATATATATATATATATATATATATATATATATATATATATATATTAAAACAATACACACACCTCACGTAAACAGTTGTAGCAACACATGGGAACATGTAACACAATAAAATACAAAGGTCCTTATGTACCCTTTAAACTCCCCCCTGTATGCTCCCTCCTCCCTCCTATATGCTCATTCCTCCCTACTCCCTCCTCCATGTTCCCTTCTTCCTGCTCCCTACTCCCTCTATGCTCCCTCCTTCATGCTACATCCTCTATGCCCCCTCCTTCATGCTCCCTCCTATATGCTCCCTCCTTTATGCTCCCTCCTGCATGCTCCCTCCTCCCTGCTTCTTCCGCCCTGCTTTTTTATAGACAAGTATATTTAGACTGTGATAATTAAGATTGATAATCAATAGATTTGATCTATAATTCTTACTTGAGATTTATTTCTCTCTTTTTATTTTTCTGTCTTCAATAAACTTCTGCTATTAATTAAACCCTCTTGCTGTTTGATTGTTTTGTTTATTATAATTCCTCAATCTTATCAAACTTCTTCAATTGGAACCAATCAAATGCATCTCTGCATACAATTACAGTTCACTTAATGTTTCTACAGGGTATGTGTTGCCATTTTCCCCACTCAGACCCCTTGCTTACTAAATATCTTCAATAGAATATCATCCACTCTTTTAATATCTGTCTAATATTTTAATGAGCAATCAATCCCACAAGTGCAGTGATACTACAATATACATTTACTACCAGCACAGGATTACTGGGAGGGATAGCTGTTCATTTTACACCACAACTGGTTTCACATGCATTGTACATGTATTAAAAGATGGGATGATTATCTATTCAGGGATACCAAGATATTTAGGGAGAGAAAGGTCTGAGTGGAAAAACAGGCAACAAATGCCCCTCCCCCAGTCATTCTGCATGTATTCATCTGAACCAATACTTGATGGAGAGGAGTGTAGATTAATGGCTTCAAAATTACTAATAAATAATAATAATTGCTGCCCTCAAGCTCCACCCCTCCCTGTTCTGTAGTGTTAGCTCTTCTCACAATGGAGTGACACATCTTTCAATCAGATGTTTCAGTGAAAACAGACTTACATTTTAAAAACTCAGCTCTGTTCCTTGGCTCTGGAGCCTGCAGACTGTAAACTGCAACTTCATTCACTGGGTAGAAAAAAAGAGAGAGAAACAGAATTGAAACATGTGGATTAATACACAACACACACAAGATTCCAAACAGCAATCTGAAAAGAAACAAGGCTTATTCATGGCATTTCAGGATGTAAAAATCCATACTTCAAGATGTTCATGATTACAATGAATATGTATTCCTTCTGTATTGGTGTAGTACCCAAAGTCAATGTGAACACGTCTGCCACTGAACTGGAGTCTTGTGTTCCTTCCTCTCCATCATATATCTTTGCTCAACAGTACGGTGTCCATATTAGGACACCCTTGTGCATCAAACATACAACAGTCATTGTCTGCTCCATCCTCAGATCACTCCCTTCTCTCTGTTTCATGACTCCCTGTTCCATCCTCCATGTTCCCTCCTATCACCTCCCTGCTCCCTCCTCCATGCTCCCTGCTCCATGTTGCCTCCTCCCACTGCCGTGCTCCCTCCTCCTTGCTCACTCTTTCATGCTCCCTCCTCCCTGCTGCCTCCATCCTCTCCTCCCTTCTCTCTCCTTCCTGCTCCAACCTTCATGCTCCCTCCTCCCTCCTCCATGCTCCCTGCTCACTTCTTCCTGCTCCCTCGCCCATGCTCCCTGCTCTGCCCTCTGTGCTCCCTCCTCTCTGCTCCCTGCTCCCTCCTCCCTGCTCCCTCCTCACTCCTTCCTCCTACCTGCTGCGTCCTCCCTTGTCAATACTATATTATTTATAAAGCCAGCAATCTGCAAGAGGTCTTTATTAATGTCTTGCAAATCCTGTCCCTCCTCAAGCCATGGTCTATTTGAGAAATCTCTACCAAAGGAATCTATTTCACACCAACCTGTTCTGGTTATTTTGACTAATTCCCCCTTGCAGAAGTCCTCAATATAGTCTTTAAGTTCAGATACAGCTTTCCTCACAGCCCCAAAAGAGATGTATGTATTGACAGTAACGCTGGGTAAGTCTCCAGCTTCAGAAGAGGCACAGAGAGACTGGAAAGTCTACAACAGGAAAGTGGAGAAAAGGAGTTTTCAGTGAAACAGAATGGGGTCCAAAACATTCCTGGGGAAAAGCAAGGATTCATTCAATTGGAGAGGTCTGTCTGAAACTGTCCCAGTTATGGACTTGAGATTTTCTAAGAAGCAGTGATGATACCTGTAGAAAATGGATGTGATCCTCTGTCTCTGAAAGCTGTTTCAGCTCAGCATTTCTCCTCCTTAGCTCAGCAATCTCCTGCTCCAGTTTCTTCATGTGTCCTTCAGCCTGATTCAATGCAGCCTTCTCGTTAGCTCCAATCAGCTCAATAACCTCAGTGTTGATCTTCTCAATGGATCGGATCAGCTCAGTAAAGATCTTCTCACTTTCCTTTATTTCTATGCATGCAGATCTCTGAGTGAAAGAACACAGTAGAGGAGACATGGTTAGAATTGTATCAAAAACACATCAGGCATAGACAGTAAACTTCTGTAGATGTGTTCCAGTCCATCTGTTAATAATAATAATAATAATAATAATAATAATAATAATAATAATAATAATAATAATAATAATAATAATAACCCCCTCTTGTCAATACCCACTTTCAGTGACTTCACAGTCTGTTTCAGCTCCTCAATTTCTTTCAGTCTCTCCTGGATTCTCTGTTGGATTTCTGTCTGTGTCTCTCCCAGCTGCTTCTGTGTAGAAATACAGTGACACAGTGACATTTCTGAATGGGCATTGAGTGATATCCTGTCACACCCAACACAGGCCTGTTTAAGTATGCTATTAAAACTGACAGAATCAATTTAGTTAAAATATATTTTATATTTTCTTGTCCCCTTACATCTTTACAATGTGTGCAAAAATCCTCAGTGGTTCTCGAATATAATTTGTTCTTCAGTTCTAGTAGCATGCCATAGACGTCTGTTGCACAGGCTAGATCAGGCAACATGTGTGTATAGTAGTAAGACAGAACACCATCTAGTGCACATCTGCCATCAATACAAAAGGACAGTAGCTGTCCACTAGATGGTACTGTTTCATACTAGTAACTGTGAATGATGGCTGATCTAGCATGTGTTAGATGTTTGTTTTGTTAAGCACCTAGGAAACTGAAGCAGCTTTCTCTTTAATGGATATTTAGGGCTTCTGATTTCCGTTTTTAACCGATAAACACAGATAAAACAGCCCTGATACAAAACAATGAAATCAGTGTATACCCAATAAACACCGGAAAAACACTGGACATGGTTACTCAATTCACGGCATGGCACGGGCACAGCAGCTCTGCCAGTGCAGATAGATGTGTATGTGTCACTTTTAAAGGCACGGGTACAGCAGCTCTGCCAGTGCAGATAGATGCGTATGTGTCACTTTTAAAGGCACGGGCACAGCAGCACTGCCAGTGCAGATAGATGCGTATGTGTCACTTTTAAAGGCACGGGTACAGCTCTGCCAGTGCAGATAGATGCGTATGTGTCTCTTTTAAAGGCACAGGCACAGCAGCTCTGCCAGTGCAGATAGATGCGTATGTGTCTCTTTTAAAGGCACAGGCACAGCAGCTCTGCCAGTGCAGATAGATGCGTATGTGTCACTTTTAAAGGCACGGGTACAGCAGCTCTGCCAGTGCAGATAGATGCGCATGTGTCACTTTTAAAGGCACGGGCACAGCAGCTCTGCCAGTGCAGATAGATGCGTATGTATCACTTTTAAAGGCATGGGCACAGCAGCTCTGCCAGTGCAGATAGATGCGTATGTGTCACTTTTAAAGGCATGGGCACAGCAGCTCTGCCAGTGCAGATAGATGTGTATGTGTCACTTTTAAAGGCATGGGCACAGCAGCTCTGCCAGTGCAGATAGATGCGTATGTGTCACTTTTAAAGGCATGGGCACAGCAGCTCTGCCAGTGCAGATAGATGCGTATGTGTCACTTTTAAAGGCATGGGTTTTGTTTACTATATATCAAAACACAATTATTAAAGTCGTGTTTAAAATGTGATGTATTAGTTTATTAAGAAGATATTATTATCCCAGTGCTGCAATCATTGTTACAATATATTAAAGAGGCCCTGCATCATAGAGGCAGCACTGGGTGAAGCTCGCTCCGTCCTCCGGCTGCAGCACCAATTTTCCAAGCGAGGATCATATTTCCACCACATCACTACAAACACAAGCATGGCTGGCTCTTGGGTTAATGAAATTAATAAACACCAAAAAACAGAAGACCTGTGTATATTGTATCTCATAGTAATCTTGTATATTGTATATCATATTAATCTTGTATATTGCATATCATATTAATCTTGTATATTGCATATCATATTAATCTTGTATATTGTATATCATATTAATCTTGTATATTGTATATCATATTAATCTTGTATATTGTATATGATATTAATCTTGTTTTTTGCTTTTTAATTAGGTGCTTGGGAATGCTGTTTTTAAACAGTGTTACCAATTAAACTATAATATCTTAAAAAATTAAACTGATCCATGATTTAATTAAGTTGCAAGATACATATAACAAACACAAGGAATATAAATCATGCTAATTTTACACTACAAATTCCAATGGACCACAAAACAACTGAACAAATCCTTCTTACCCTGTGAGGCAGGCCTGAGGTCCTGCACGTGTAAATAGTGTGTTTTTGTTTGATTGTAAATAATGTTTTTGATAATCAAATTTGTGCTAAATAAGGCAGGGTATTTTCAAATCCAGGTGTGGAATGTGGCTGGGTGTTAATTGATTAATTGATTATATCTTAGCCCTGGCCACATGCCTTTAAAAAGGGTCTGAAAAGCCAGTTTCTTGGTTCTACAAGCAGGGATACAGGCTGTGAAGGAGAGTGTTGCTGTAGGATCCTCGAGACTGCGTGTGTTAACCAGGGTGAGAAAAACACAAGAGGAAAAATGTATCTGGGATCACTGTGTGAGTTAACCAGGATCGCTAGCACTGGAAGGAATAGGGAACAAGTTTAGGGGATTTTAATCCCACCCAAGTCTAGAGAGGAGGTGTCAGGGAGACTGTTCCTGGAGCGGGACCTCCTTTCTTGTTTGGTCAACTTTTATTTTCTAGTTGTTTTCAAGCAGTGTTTTGTTTTGAATGTTTTGTGTTTTTGTATCAAAGAAAACCTCCTGTGTCTCTCCTGTCAATCAGCGATAGCCACGCCCCTAACAACACCCCTGTTACACCCTGAAATACATTGTAGTGCATCATAGTTTAGATAGAGCAATTAAAAAACTAGGGCTCTTTATCTTAATATACAATTAAAATCTGATCTAATGTGAAACTGTATAACCTAGTAGACAGACATGTTTAATATCCCTGGGAATTCTTATCTTCTAGGATAGCTACAAGGAAATGGTTCAAACCCTTACCTGTTTCACACTCCTTTCTTTCTTAGCTGAGACTGTATCATGGCTCTTGTGATCCTCGTCTGTACACAACACACAAACACAAGTCTGATCTGTTCTGCAGTAGATCTCCAAAACCTTTTGGTGTTCAGCACAAAGCTTTTGCTCCAGATTTCCAATTGCATTGACCAGCTTGTGCCTCTTTAATGGAGTAACCTCACTGTGTGGCTTGACGTGTGTTTCACAGTAAGAGGCCAGGCACGTCAAACAGGATTTCACAGCTTTGAACTTTCTCCCAGTGCAGAAATCACACGGCACATCTCCAGGTCCAGCATAACTTTGAGCAGGAGGAGGATTGAGTCCTGTCTTCTTTAATTTCTCCACAACTTCAGCCAGCATGGTGTTTCTGCACAGAACAGGCCTTGGGGTAAAGGTCTCTCTGCACTGGGGGCAGCTGTAGACACCTGTATGATCAGTCTGATCCCAGCAGTTCTTAATACACCCCATACAGTAACTGTGTCCACATGGAATAGTGACTGGGTCCTTCAATAGCTCCAGACATATTGAACAGCAAAACTGATTTGAAGCCATTCTTGCTGCAGCGAGACAGAGAGACTGACGATTTCACAAGAAACGAAACTTCACTGTGCTGATTTCCGGGAGTTGTGTAAAGCTCTAAGAGGCGGAGTTTTGGACTGAGGCCAGGTTTAGACAAGCAGGCTGAGTAGAGACTGCTAAATCAGTGTGAGAGGGGTGGAGAGGAGAGAGTTGTGAGTGGGACTGGAGTTTGAGAATGGCATTGTCACAGTAACCCTTCTATGGCTACAGTATGTATTTGACTGCACTAGACCTTCACTTCTGTGTGGGTCTGAATCCTCAGAAGTTCACAAGGGAAGCGAGTTTGGTGGAGTTTGATTTTCGTGGGCATTAATCCACATCTCAAAGTCCATTAGTCCTCAACCACAAACTTGTCTCTGAGCACCAACTGCTTTCTTCCCTCAAGTTCAGGGCAAGCTTGAGGCACAGAGTCTGAACTGCTCACACCCCTAAGAGAACGTGAAGTGTGGTCCCTCCAGTCCATGGGAGGCTGTATATTATGAGAACTAGACATGTTCTAGTGTTATCAGGCAGGGTGTGTACGTTACTGACATACTCATTTATTACAGTGCTGATTTCATGAGTTAAAACCATTTTATACAGAACAGACACTCAAACAAAGCTTACAATCAAGGGACCTACTTTTCAAATCTGTGCACTATTTGTTTTATTCATTTCAGACAATGTCTTCCCTCTCATCAGCAGAACATCATTCTCTCAAGTCCCTTCTTGTTTTGCTGTTGCTCATTTTGTTTTCCACACTTCTTTATTTCCACTCTCTTTGACTTAGATGAAGCCCATTGATCCTGCAGCCCCCACACTGGTTTCCTCTCCCCGTTCACTTCCTTCCTTCCTGTGTTACAGGTAATAGGACCCCACCTACTGACCCCCTTCATCAAACATTTCAAAGAGATTTAATTTCAATCAGCCATGCTGCTGTGTTTCATGAACAGATACAATTGGTCATTTTGAAAACTCTCCTGATAGATAGATATTAGTGAACACTCATGGGGACCACACTGAGGTTAAAGGTTCAAATGTCATCATGTTCTTTACATTTCTTACCTGATGAGGATTTTCTATGGTTGTTTCTGATTAGATTTTATTCACCATGCTTACTAACTATTCCAGCAAAACACTGCTTCTGAAAAGACTCCTGGAGGCTGATTGTGGGGAAGCGTATGACTATTGCACAGGCTGCAGTGCACAATGCTTACCCTGTGGACTTCAGTGCCCAGCGCACCACCAATATGCTTCCCCACCTCGATTCCACACAATCAGCCTGAACAAAGAGTTTCCAGTGGCAGTTCTTGCTGGAATAGTTAGTAAGCATTTAAAATAAAGATCTAAGCAAAAATCGTATTGAATCATTCAGCACACACATAATGGGATATTAAAGATTAGAAATGTAATATTAAGACTATATAGATGATATAAACAATACTTTAATCAACCTATTTTCAATTGTAGTTCTTTAATAAAAACATTTACATGCAGTTATTGCTGATCAAATTTAAAACCATTACATTGTTTTGATTAAAGTGCAAATTGAAAATCATATCTCTTATATTAAAACTTAAATATAACCTTATTTATTCATTTTAAAATAATGAATGTATTTATTGTCATTGTTAAAGTAAAATACTTTGACAATCTGACAATCTTTAGCTTGTATTTGAAGATGGTGCTATTATCTTTTCAGATGCCCCAATATATTTAGAAAGCGAGGGATCTGAGTGGGTAAAATGGACAGAAATGCCTCCACTTCAGTTCTCAATTGTTTTTGGCAGAGAGGGGAGTTTTCTTCTTTAACAAGGAGAACAAGTGGAATAACAAGAACAAGCTTGTTTCCATGTTTAGACTGTCCATTTCTCCTGATTTATCACAGTATTAACAATGTGTTTGACTGCTGTGTTAGAGTGTCTAGTTCTGTACAGGAATATAAGAAGGATGGAACTCCAGCCATTGGAATAGTTTTGTCAATACCCTCGATTCACCATGAAGTGTGATGCTGGGCTGGAATCACAATATGTGCTTCTGCTGTTTCTGTTGAGATGATACAGAAACAGGGATGGGTTTCACAAGAAACAAAACTTACCAGTGTTTCTGAATTCCAGGAGTTATATAAAGCTCTAAGAGGCGGGGTTCGGGACTGAGGCCAGGTTTAGACAAGCAGGCTGAGCAGAGACTGCTGAATCAGTGTGAGAGGGGCGGAGAGGAGAGAGTGGGACAGGAGTTTGAGAATGGCACCCTCTGTCACAGCGCTCCTTCAAGACTGAAGCTTTCTCCCAATGGGACAGGCCCATTCCCAGTAGAGACTCTGAATGTGGGCGGGACACTGGCCTCACAAACAACCCCACCTCCTTCCAAGAACCCAGTCCTATATACAGGACACGTGATGGGGTTGCATGAGAAATCCTGGAGTGAGTCAGAAGAGATCTTTCCTTTCTACTGGAGAGAAATCGAGGACTCTCAGTATATCTGCAGGGACATGTCATGTGTTCTTCATGAGGGAGGAAAGGCTTTGCAATGATAAGCTGTGAAGCTCTTTGGTCCTTCATCACACCTGCAGATATATCTGGAATGGACTGATGGTTCAGCTTTGGGTTTTCACTTCTCAAAAGACATACAGCAGCCACCAGATCCTCTTCACTTGCATTAGCTGGCAGTTATTGAAATCATGCTGTAGCTTGATACAGCTTTGTTCTTCTAATATTTTGGAGTGTAGAAAAGATATAGTGATTCAAGCAGCACTATCACTATACTCCAGAGGTGAAGTCTGAGTTTGCTCTGCAGCCCTCCTTCACAAAAGTTTTGACTTGGTTTACCATATGAATAAACTTCAGCTTGGGTGTCAGTGTTCGCAGTGACATCACAGGCACTGTGACATCACAGTGAAGTCAGAACGTTCAGTTTCCCAGCAATGACAGACACAACAGAACAGCACAGAACTTTATTTTTTTTCATTATGGTTTTAATAAAGATGAGTCGCTTATTGACATGTTGCGATCTCGTTCTGCATGTTAAAGAAAAATGAAGGCTTGGCCAATTTAAAAGCCTCTTTACACAGAAAAATAACAGTATATTAAATCAATGTTACTATGAACGCGTTTCTCAGTGTGATTGAGATACACGATTGTCTTCACAGGTATCAATTGAATTGTTAAAGGAGAGCGGAGATGAACTCGGGGTAAAGCACAAGCCCTGCTTCTGTTACACAGCAGAGTCTGCAGAATTGGGGTTAATATGCAGCCGACTGATTCACCCAGTCAGGAAACAGACAAATATGAAACTGTATCCTGATTCTTCTCAAATCAATTAAACAGTAAATACATCTGTTTCTGAAGCCAAATCCATGTTAACTAACTTATTCACATGTTATGATGGTAACTGCTAATACGTATCCTGTGTAATAAATAATCCATTCCTTACTCAAGCTTGCGTTTTATTGTCTTAATATCAATATTGAACAATCCATTTTCAACAAATTGAGAAATACAAATCTGATGTTTTATAATGTTAAACTGGTGACCCTGAAGTCAGTCACTAGGTTACTAAAAATATGAATTAGACTAAACAATTAAAATATCAGCGGAAACGTATGTGTTAATAATTAATGATACAAGACTGTAATGTGTGAGTTTAGTTATGGGGGCTAATGGAAGCGCTTCACTTTTCTGGTTAACGACATGCGCAGATACACCTGCTTATAAAATGTGAAGGCGGGTCATGAAAAATACACACTGATTAGTGGAATTAGGTCCTGCTTTGCATGTGGTGAAAAAAAAGCTTATAAAGCTGTGACTGTTTTTCATTGGGGAAAAATTACCAACGGTGGCCGCTAGATGGCACCAAGTGCCATGATTTCAGAATAAAGAAAAGCTTAACGTGATTCAGACATTTCTAAAGACCGTCTATTCAAGAAACTGGAACAACAGTAGAAACCAGTGCTTAAAAAAAAGGAAAAAAAAAATCAATATCTCATACAGACCCCCACATATTGAAATATCAGAATTAAAATATAGATACAAAGACAGATTTTCTTAACATTTTAATTTCCGTATATGTCACGATTATTTATTAGTACAAATCATTTCTCCTCCCTGCTCTTCTTCGGTATATAAGTGTTGTGTTTTCTGGTCAATATTCCTTTGTGTTGATCCAGGATCGGTGTAAATAGTTATTTGTTGAAAGAACAAGTTTACTTTTGTTCTCATATAAAGTATTTGTTTCTTTTAACTGAATTTTTGGTTGTGTGTCCTCCCTGTTTAACATCAGTCACTCAGCACAACCTCACAGTACCCCATATCCAATCACACCCATATCTGTAATATCTGTGTAATAAATTCTGACACATCTCTCTCATCCATGGCAAGACTCATAGCGGTCTGTAATATAATTCTTAGAAGAAAAATAAATCGTCAACAAACATGTACTTAAAAAGAGGGTATTGTAGATGTAGTTTATTATTATTATTATTATTATTATTATTATTATTATTATTATTATTATTATTATTATTATTATTATTTAGAAATAGAATATTTTACAGGGTAGACAAATCTAATTAACATAATTCTGAAAGGTATTAGAAGCAATATTGCTGTGTATTAATATATTGTAGCGTTTCTCAGGTACGGTGTCCATAATACGACATCGTCATTTCTCACGTCTTCTTTCTTTGTCATGGATCATTTAGTTTGGCGATCAGTCGTCATTTCTCAATCATTTTTTCTGTCATCCCTCATGTGTTTTTGATGTCAGCCATTATTTGTATTAGGTATCATTTGTATTTTGTGTCCGCCGTCACTGGAATTTCAAGTCACGGAAGATCTCTGTCACTCAAATTTTCGAGTCGTGGAAAACCTCTGTCAATGAAATTCTCTGTCAACCGTCAGCAGCATTTTTTCTGGGACTTAACGTAACAGCCAATCACGTTTCTAAGTTTGCATATCCTCTGATTTCATTGGCTACTGTGAATGTCAATCAAGTGAAAACTAAAACTTTTCTACGATTGTTGTGGGGATTCGTTATTAGCTGTGGGTTGTATTTAATGTATTTATTTGTTTGCTACGAGCCTAATATATTTGAACATATACAAATACCCGAGCTTAAACCTCTTTCATAAATTGAAAATATGAAGACAAAAATAATAAATAACTTGAAATAAATGTTAATATTGCTACATGAACGAAAACGCAAAATAACGCACTTTATTCCTTAAGTGTCATTAGGAGACTATTATTAGAAATTTATTTACGCGTGGATACACCCATAAAGAAATTGCAATACATTTTACAGTCATATATAGTATTAAAGACAATAAATCGCAAACTTGAGTAAGGAATGGATTATTTATTACACAGGCTAATCATTAGCAACGTGAATACGTTAGTTAACATGGATTTGGGTTTAGAAATATATGTGTAGCAGGGCGCTACTTTGTGTTTGTTTATCGTCTTCATTATTTTCATTTTTAGAACGCCCCCTTTTCTTTTGTCTCTTTCCCCGCATCAATCAAATGATGAATCCCCTTACCTGGATCCTTTAAAAGGCTGGTTTTACAGACAAAAATATACAAACAACACAGCGGTGCTGACCCTGAGCAGCGTGAGCCGGCAATTCAAACTGGAGGAGTTCCAATCTCAACGGCTGAAGCGGCGCTGCCTGAATATGTAATGAGAAGAATCTTTATTTTTATATAGCGCCTTTCATAGTGGACCCCCATCACACAGCGCTTTACATGATACGAGACTAGGGTTGTGAACTATGCATCAGCTGCAGAGTCTCTCACAACAACGTCTCACCCGAAAGACGGAGCACAAGGAGCTGAAGTGACTTGCTCAGGGTCACACAATGAGACAGTGAGTGAGCTGAGATTTGAACCGGGGACCTCCTGGTTACAAGTCAGGTTTTTTTTTAACGAAGTGACCATACAGCCTCCTAATATTAGCTTGAAGTTAAAGATTATGAATAATAAACAAGAGATATTAATAAATACAGTTGTAAATAATATACTTTAATATAAATATATGATACAAGCCTTGTTTATATCGGGTGATTGTGTGAAAAGTTTACAATTTAAAGGTATATAAAAATTGTCAATTTTGTAATTGATTTTTAAAGTTGAAATATGAATACTGTATTCAGGTTTGAATTTTGTATTTTGGTAAACTGAGATTGATTTCTTATTAGTTCAGCCGATTATATTCAGGTTTGGATTTTGTTTTTGATAAAATGTGTCGAAGTTTATTTCTTATTAGCCCAGCTTTTTATTCAGAAATACCTTTTTTTCGTTTCCTGGCGAATGTTAGTAAGGATTGTGATCGGGGCTGCCCCGGTGATATTAGGGTCTGTTGGCATATTCGCGTTGTCTTGGGCCACTCGTGTCAGATTGAGTTTCTATAGAGAGTGACGCTACGAAGCGCATTCATTTTTAAGGCTGCCCGACACGAAGCGGAATTGGTTCACAAACAGCCAGCAGACACGGCCTAGGGAACACGCTGTTAAACTGAGATATTCTGTCTCGCTGCGCTGGAGTTCTTAGTTTGGGGCTTTTCTCTTGAACCCTTATTTTGTTGAGGTTAGTTGTGAATCTAAAGGGTCAGGCTCATACATTTACCTATTAGGGGTCCGTCAGTCAGTATATAACATCTCAAACTCTTTGATTTTAGTATTTCATTTATTACATACAGCCCTGTGTGTTCAGTGTTGCTGTATAATTAGGGCTTCTGTTGTTCGGGTTTTATTAATTGTATTTTTCGGTGCTTATTTTTTTAGCTCTTTTCGAGTTTTATGTAAATCGTTTTTTTCGGGGCTTTCGTTTTTGATATACTGTATGTAATTAGTATTTTATTTGCAAAAAAATAGGGTTTATTTGCAAAACATAAAAAATAAAATTCAAAGTGAATTGTTCTGATTCATGTTGTCCTGTTTAGTTAATATAGAATGCACCAAATGCAATGTGATTTATCAATATAAATGTCCCTGCTGATCTCACCAGGTAATCACTCGGGACACAATAATGCATTTCTTTTGGGTTTTCAGAGTCACAGGATTCCTGGCAATGACGCTCTCTTATATGACCCCCAATATCAAGACCTCCTCGCTCTGTTTCACCTGTAACAATATAAACACTGAGTAACACTAACAAGCTGATACAATAGGGACTCAATATCAACGAAGGCTTAAACACCCTGTCATTGTAAATATTGGACTGGACCACTAGATGTCAGCATACAACCAATTAAAATAATACACGAGGCTGCAGGGGGTTCTGAAGGCATGTACCTGGATTTAAAGGGGCAGCGCCCTCTTCTCTGGTCTCATTCAATGGCACTGTAACGTCCATATTCAGAAACCACGCTTGAGGGTGAGTGTTCACTTCAGTGCACATGGACAGTAGGAGCCACACTTGAACACTTCAGTGACACAAACAAATAACAAACTCCACCGCTGCTGCTGAGAGACGAGTTTCAACGGCAGCTTCAGTTGTTGTTGTTAAAAATATATTTCAGTCTTTCTCTGTATTACTGTATCTGATACAAAGGGTATTTTACACCGGGGCCAGGTGAAAGCAATGAAGAAAAAAAACACATTAATTTCTCAAGGAATGTCCCCGAAATGACGACCACATTACCAAGAAAGATTTCTGAAAAGACTGAACAGTAATATTTTCAGGTAAGAATATTATTATTATTATTATTATATTGTAAAATGTTATTCATATAGACCTATAGCTATATTTATATCTCTATCTCTATATATCAGTTATAATAGCAGTGTTAATCAGGACACAATTGGTGATAATGTAAAAGGCTCATTTGGCAGGTGGCACTACCAGGATAAAATGCACCTGGTCCAGGAAGTTAAAAAGCCTAAGCCAGTCTTTAAGTGCATTAACAGCCCATGCTGTCGTTTTTTTTAATGTTTTTTCAATCTTTGTTTTCTTCTGTTTCATTTAGCTGTTCCTCATCTCCTGTTATGTGTTACTCTTGACAGTTGCTGGTGCTCTTATTTCCTTTTTTTAAATAAAATGTTTACGTAAGGTGTGTGTATTGTTTAGATTTTTTTTTACATTTTGACCACTTTTTTTTATCATCCTCCTGCTCACATATGTAACTGAGATGTATTTACCAGTGAGCAAGAGGATGATGGGAAATGTAGTTCTGAGAGGTCCATGCGGGTACATGTGAAGCCATCTTGAGGCAGGGAATTTAAAAGTTCAAAAAAGTGGTCAAAATGTAAAAAAGAAATAATAATTAAAATAATACACACACCTCACGTAAACAGTAGCAACACATGGGCACATGTAACACAATAAAATACAAAGGTCCTTATGTACCCTTTAACCAATCAGAGGTTGTTATTATTCCAAGTCGTGTATATGTATAATGGAGGGGCTTCAGTGAGTTACAGGAAGATAATTTCATCTACGGTTTCTGTGACGGCATAAATTACGAGCCCGAAGGTGTTCAGTTTATAAACTGTCACAGAAACCCGAGACGGAATTGTTTTCCTGTAACTCACTGAAGCCCCTCTATTATACATATACACGGCTTGGAATAATAACAACCTCTGATTGGTTAAAGATCCAAAAAAAACTATTACATATTTTTGGTCCACTACAATTCTACACATATGTAGTATACAGAAATGAATTCAAATGTTTTTATGTACATAAAAGGTTTCAATGATTAAAAAAATAAATTAAATAAATTATCCTTTTTATCATTTAAACTTTCTGTGTACATCCAAACAAATGTATTCATCTATGTATTTTGTATCTCTAGCTCTATATATCAGTTATAATAGCAGTGTTTATCAAGACACAATTGGGGTGAACTTAAAAGGTTCATTTGGCTGGTGGCATCATGGACACACCCTAAACAGTGTCAATAAATCAACACATTCTTCAGAGATCGGAGCCACAGCACGTCTTAACAAAATGTTAACACAGTGTTCCCGTCTAGTCTTTAGCTAGATTACAAAGTGAAAGGAAAAGATACACTCCATTGCTTCTGAAGCAGCCAAACAGGTTTGAAACCTGATCCATCCACTCTGTGTCTTTACCTGTCTGTTCTGCTGGGCTCGCAATGTTCCCGTCTAGTCTTTAAATAGACATTACAAAGTGAAAGGAAAAGATACACTCCATTGCTTCTGGATCAGCCAAACAGGTTTGAAAACTATTTGAACAAAACATGTTAAATGTACAAAAAGCCAGGTTAGAAAAATTAGATCAGCTATTACCATTTAACACCCGATACGCATGCCAATGTCAGTGACACACTGTCGGTTGTGGTGAAAAGCGTGTTCACTGGTGCTGATGCCTAACACCTGTGATATGCAGACCAAACTTAAACCACCGATCAGTGTAGCACCGTCGCTGATCAGCAGCCAGTAGCAAGCTAGCAAGGGCCTTAACTCGAAAGCTACTTGTTTTTACTTACTCTCCAGAGCCTTTCCGAAGTCAAAATACAGTTGCGCTGTACTGATGCGCCCCAAAAAGGGGAAAACATGTATGCAGCTACTGTATTTTGACTTTTAAAATGCTGTGAATGTAGAAGCCCTGAGGCTACTTTCACGCGATTTGATTGGCTCATGGAATGCTTTATTTGCATATTTCTCTACAACCCATTTTCTTTGCTTTGTATTGTGCGGTGCTTTGAGATACTTTCGTATGAAAGGCACTATATAAATACAATTTGATTTGATATGTATGAGTGGAACAAAATATTAGAAAAACCTGCAATACCACTGTCAATAGGATGTAGGACCACCCTGGCACTGAACCACCTCCCATAACTCTACAATACAGACATGTATTTCTTAGAAAGCCCACTTTCTGCCCTCTCATTGTAGTGCTGTCTCTGGGAAGTGCTCCTCCACATGCATAGAATAAGACACAGGTATGTGGAGTGCGTGATCCTGAGGGGAGAGAGTGTAGAGGGAGGAGAACAGTTAAGGGCTGGGATAGAGATATAGCGACAGGGGAAGAGTTGAGGAAAGCTTTTTTATTATCAAAATCATATTTCTACCATTAACATATGAGACATCTCTAATAAGTGTGACCTATTAACTAGTTTGGTGTGTATTGTGTATTTTATTGTGTAATTCGCTGGGGGTAGGAAGGGGTGAAAAGAAACAAAATCCAGGGCTGCTTTTCTTACTGGCTCTTTCCTTGTCTGGAGTTTCTGTTTCTGACTACAAATGTGAGGGAATTCAACATTCACTGCAATTGCCTGCTACTTGAGTCGACTACAATATGCATTGCTGGGGAAGATACTGTATAGTTCTTTTAAACGGAGGCTGTGTGGTCCAGTGGTTAAAGAAAAGGGCTTGTAACCAGGAGGTCCCTGGTTCAAATCCCACCTCAGCACTGACTCATTGTGTGACCCTGAGCAAGTCACTTAACCTCCTTGTGCTCCGTCTTTCGGGTGAGACGTAGTTGTAAGTGACTCTGCAGCTGATGCATAGTTCACACACCCTAGTCTCTGTAAGTCGCCTTGGATAAAGGTGTCTGCTAAATAAACAAATAAAAAAAAGGACTAGAAAAGCTGGGAGAAAGATTGCATTGCTTTGAAATGCTGCTATTGAAACTACATGTATAGAAGGCTGTGTTAAATTGGGATACAGGCAGAAGAACATGTTTTAAAATCATGAGGCCAGCACTTGGGATATCTTTCCCCCTTTCTCTTAGTATTGCATTAACATCACTGCACTGCTCCTCGATTGGACTCTTATAAACTGGACAGAAGAGCCACAGAATTCCCTGGATGAGATTCTGCTCTAGTGGCTGAAACACTGACAATATTTTAATAAGAGGGGGCTTGTATAAAGAGAACACTTTCTCAACAAGTGATGTTTTCATATGTGCGCAGAGCACGAGAGATCTCAGAGAATGATAAACGCTAACAAATATCTATGTTTCTGCTCATCCTGTTTATCAAAACCTCAGTTCCAAACCCTGCCTCTTAGAGCTTTATATAACTCCTGGAATTCAGAAACACAGGTAAGTATTGTTTCTTGTGAAACCCAACAGAAACAGCAGAATCACATATTCTGATTCCAGCCAGGATCACACTTCATGAGGAATTTTAGTTTTAAGTCAGAAATAGGTAGTTTTGTTTTTATAATCTGCATTGGAATCTGGCTGCATTTCTGATAATATACATCTGTGTCTGAAGAGTAACTCTCCTTTTATTTATTTATTTATTTATGTTGCATTTATATGGCACTTTTTATACAAAAGTGTCGCAAAGCACTGTACAGTACATAGCAGAAAAAAAACACAATACATTTTTATGTCACACATACAACTGCCACAATCAGACCATTTAAATAGCAGATTTAAATAACAGTCTACACATAATAATACAAAAACAGCATTTTTAAAGTTACATTAAAGCACACTAAGATAAGAAAGCCATTTTATAAAAGTGTGTTTTTAGCCTTAACTTGAAAACTGTAACGGTCCCAGCTTCCCTGACAAACGAAGGCAGAGCATTCCAGAATTTCGGATCTCCACAAGAAAAAGCCCTCCCTCCTATGTTGCTTTTGTTGCACAAAGTTGTCACTTCAAGTTAACACTTCAAACAATTATGGTTATAACATATTTTGCCCTTGGGCTAGACATGCGAAACGCTAAGAAACACCCACCGCTAAAAATCCTAAAGTATCGAATATGTCACTCTCTAAAGCTAAAATATTATTCCTATACTTTATAACAATGCTTCAATATAAGTGAGGTATACATTCAATATTATTCTTACCCTCCACTATAGGGAAGTCTTTTGTAGAATGTAAGTAAAGACAAGAGCTGTCTTCGAAGGCAAAGGCTTCTGAATATGATCACACAGCACTCAGCTTTGTCGCAGATCTTCAGAGAATGGACCAAACAGCTTGTATTACCAAGCTGAACGATACTTGACTGTAGTTTTGCTTGGATTTTTATGGAATTCTTTCTTTGTTCGTGCATCAGAAGACTTAATTAAATCTAAATATTTGGTCTGCTTTGACAGCTCTTATCTTTAAGTGAATAATATATTGAAAAAGTCCCGGCAGCTCCTTTAAAATTACTTGTATATGATCTCATGTTCTCTACCTTTCTAATCTCTGAAATATGTGAGGTAATCTTTGAACTGTTACCATATTTTCTCTGGTACCATAAAGTTCTTATTGCTTATTAAGATACAAGTATATATAGAGAGATGTTTTATAATATATAACACAAGCTCTGTTTAATTATTCCAGCCTTGGTCTAAAATACATTTCCCTCTTACCAGTTAAAGCATACTTTGCAGTGTGTATTTAATAAACTTGCTACTTTTCATTTACAAGTGTGTGTGTTCAACAGACTTGGCTTCTCTCTTACCAAACATCCCCTGCTTCAGCAGACCTTGACATCTTGTAGATAAGGACTCGAGGGGACCTGCTTCTCCAGCCGGAGTTACTTTTTTAATTAATAGGACACTTCATCTGTAAGCACTTTCCCAAATCCATTGTATGAAGTCATATCTTGTCCGGACTTAAGAAACTCCCCACACGGTATGTTTACTGATAAGAGAAAGGCTTACATCCTAATTTTATAACTAAGCTCTTATTAATTGTATAGATAACATAATGAGATAATGGATATCAGATCATTATATCATTTTTTTAATACCATGGGGTACTCCTCGTTAGTGATTATAAAGATTATACAAAGTAGAGAGACCTTGGATTTGAGATTGGGGGTTACCAATATATTCCCCTTATCTCCGAATGTCTCGAGCAAGCGAAGGTGAGGGGTCCCTTCCAGTAAGTCTACTGTGTGTTTGAGACAGACTTGTAGCTTCACCAAGGTTATTAAACCAGGTCACAGTCCTGTTATTAAATTCTCACCCTCAGCCTCTACAGTTTTCCAGTAATAAGATTTCTATTTTTTATTACATTAAAACCTTAAAGTACAAATACTTATTTTAGTTCCATGATTATGTTTCAATTTACTTAAAACATATTATTTCTCTCCAAAGAGTTTGTTATTCTTATAGAGGATCTGTGTTTAGTTTTAAAAAATGTTTCCACCTGATAAGGAAGGCTAGTACATTCCACAGGTGCTACCAGCCAGCACAAGCTCAACTCATTGACTTCCCTCTACACAGACTTACAGAAATAGTTTTCTACTGTTACTAGAATATTCAAAAATGAATACAATTCTACAATTCTTCCTAATAAAGAGTATATCATAACAGTGAACAGTGTGTTTCAACACTTTGTTTACAACATCCAGTTCATGTCAAGCAGATCCTCTCGGTTACAGCAAGATTCAAATCCAATCTCCTGTCCAGCTCTGAGTGGCTCTGTAAGAACTACAGCAAGTCTGGTTAGCCATCTTTTCACGTCACAGGTATGGGCTACAATCGCCTTTACTTGATGCCGCCAAGACACTTGAACACGGTTGGCAGGGACACCTTCCATACACTCCAGGTTCCCCAGATGAGCCCATTTAACTGGGTGATCAGTCCAACCAACACACTCGATTCTTATCACATTGTCTGGTTCAGCATTTAAATGTGAGAATGACTTCCCTTCAGAACTGCTACATTCAAATAGAATCCGGCAGTACTTGACCACATGGCTGCAGGCTGGGCAGGTCTTTGACCTTATCATTGATAACCCAATTAGGTATTTTTTACATCCACAGTTTACTATAGACTCATATTTAGCCCCTCTGTCCAGAATCAGTCTCTCACTAGAAGCAATGGCTCTGGATTGATAACAGTTTCTTCCATGCTTTTCAATTTGATCACAATGGGCAATTTCAAGAGGTATTCCCTCCATCCAGAACACAGGACTCACTGTTTTTCATATCACTGGATTTCCAACCTATGTTCTCATCTATATCATCAGTGGGGAAACACATTGTAGCTGAATCTGGTTCCACTGAAGAGCCATGCACTAATGCAACGGATGCCTTCCATTCCAAAGGAACTAGTTTCTAGTAGCACAGGAAGGACAGATCAGAATCACCTGTGACACTGTACTACATGTGCTACCTACGCTCCATAAATCACTTGATAAGCCACCAGGTTGTCCCATAGTTTCTGGTCTTGGTTCTGTGGTGGAGTTTCCCTCATTCTAAGGGATACAGGTGCATTCATAAGTCAACTTTCTAAAATGAAGTTACCAAATCAGAATTTTATCCTTATTTCCCTTGATGTCCCAGATGCAAATGGCTTCACGACTTCACGCTGCTCACTATAAGAGCACAGCAGATGCACTGCGAGGCTGCATGAGGTGGCTGCAGGATGCAATATATTGTGCAGCTTTTTCTGCTGATTCTCCCTCTGCTCCAGACAGGAGGCTGGACACTGTCCTGAGAGCCCTGAGCACCTGTGTGACCTCACAGCTGAGGAGTGTGGTGCACAATGACATCACACACCATGACATTATAGTGAAGTCAGAGAAAAAAATCATGCAGCCTCTTAGTGCATCTGCATATCAGGGACTCAGCATCAGAGCCAATTGTTAAATCAAGATTAAAAACCTATTTGTTCAACTAGGTTGTGGCAGGCTGGCTGAGCAGTGATGTCAGGCCAGAAGCAGGAACTGAAAAACACTGACACCAAGTACTGCAGATTCAAAAAGAAAGAGACACAGCGAGCTGTTTTATTTTTAAATAACAAAAATAAATAAAAAGTTAAAACAAAAACACTTGCTCACAGAGCAAAATAAAACAGTCAAACAAAACAAAATCACGAACACAAAATAATACAAACAACACCCCCCCTTCCTGGGACAGGGAAGACAGGAACCCCCCACAAGAGAAGATCCCCCCCTCCACCCAGCACTCGTAGCAGTTTTGTTTTTGCTTTCAGTTTCGCTTTACTTCTCTCTCTCACACACACACGCACATGCACACACACACACACACACCCACACACACCCACACACACACACACACACACACACTGACACACACACACACACACACACACGCACAGGCACACGCACGCAACACCCCTCCGAATAACCCACCCCGAGTGCAGAGAGCTCCAGGTTTTTATGGAGGTGACAATCTCCCGATTAGCAACAAATGAATCACTTAATTAAACTTCTGCACAAGGTTTATAAATTATTACTGGCAGAGGACGAGCACCAATCTCACCTCTGCCAGAAAACGTTTTAAAAATAAAAACAAAACA
>CM060277.1:12207927-12227927 GCA_030684275.1 Acipenser oxyrinchus oxyrinchus | reverse complement strand
ATCGGGGTGCTCTGCGCTCCCTCGTTAATGATCGCGTTGCTATAGGTTTTGTGAATGGAGGCTGTTCTGCTGTGAGTATATCGGGGTGCTCTGCGCTCCCTCGTTAATGATCGCGTTGCTATAGGTTTTGTGAATGGAGGCTGTTCTGCTGTGAGTATATCGGGGTGCTCTGCGCTCCCTCGTTAATGATCGCGTTGCTATAGGTTTTGTGAATGGAGGCTGTTCTGCTGTGAGTATATCGGGGTGCTCTGCGCTCCCTCGTTAATGATCGCGTTGCTATAGGTTTTGTGAATGGAGGCTGTTCTGCTGTGAGTATATCGGGGTGCTCTGCGCTCCCTCGTTAATGATCGCGTTGCTATAGGTTTTGTGAATGGAGGCTGTTCTGCTGTGAGTATATCGGGGTGCTCTGCGCTCCCTCGTTAATGATCGCGTTGCTATAGGTTTTGTGAATGGAGGCTGTTCTGCTGTGAGTATATCGGGGTGCTCTGCGCTCCCTCGTTAATGATCGCGTTGCTATAGGTTTTGTGAATGGAGGCTGTTCTGCTGTGAGTATATCGGGTGCTCTGCGCTCCCTCGTTAATGATCGCGTTGCTATAGGTTTTGTGAATGGAGGCTGTTCTGCTGTGAGTGTATCGGGTGCTCTGCGCTCCCTCGTTAATGATCGCGTTGCTATAGGTTTTGTGAATGGAGGCTGTTCTGCTGTGAGTGTATCGGGGTGCTCTGCGCTCCCTCGTTAATGATCGCGTTGCTATAGGTTTTGTGAATGGAGGCTGTTCTGCTGTGAGTGTATCGGGGTGCTCTGCGCTCCCTCGTTAATGATCGCGTTGCTATAGGTTTTGTGAATGGAGGCTGTTCTGCTGTGAGTATATCGGGGTGCTCTGCGCTCCCTCGTTAATGATCGCGTTGCTATAGGTTTTGTGAATGGAGGCTGTTCTGCTGTGAGTATATCGGGGTGCTCTGCGCTCCCTCGTTAATGATCGCGTTGCTATAGGTTTTGTGAATGGAGGCTGTTCTGCTGTGAGTATATCGGGGTGCTCTGCGCTCCCTCGTTAATGATCGCGTTGCTATAGGTTTTGTGAATGGAGGCTGTTCTGCTGTGAGTATATCGGGGTGCTCTGCGCTCCCTCGTTAATGATCGCGTTGCTATAGGTTTTGTGAATGGAGGCTGTTCTGCTGTGAGTATATCGGGGTGCTCTGCGCTCCCTCGTTAATGATCGCGTTGCTATAGGTTTTGTGAATGGAGGCTGTTCTGCTGTGAGTATATCGGGGTGCTCTGCGCTCCCTCGTTAATGATCGCGTTGCTATAGGTTTTGTGAATGGAGGCTGTTCTGCTGTGAGTATATCGGGGTGCTCTGCGCTCCCTCGTTAATGATCGCGTTGCTATAGGTTTTGTGAATGGAGGCTGTTCTGCTGTGAGTATATCGGGTGCTCTGTGCTCCCTCGTTAATGATCGCGTTGCTATAGGTTTTGTGAATGGAGGCTGTTCTGCTGTGAGTATATCAGGGTGCTCTGTGCTCCCTCGTTAATGATCGCGTTGCTATAGGTTTTGTGAATGGAGGCTGTTCTGCTGTGAGTATATCAGGGTGCTCTGCGCTCCCTCGTTAATGATCGCGTTGCTATAGGTTTTGTGAATGGAGGCTGTTCTGCTGTGAGTATATCGGGTGCTCTGCGCTCCCTCGTTAATGATCGCGTTGCTATAGGTTTTGTGAATGGAGGCTGTTCTGCTGTGAGTATATCGGGTGCTCTGTGCTCCCTCGTTAATGATTTCAGTTGTGTTGCACAGTTGAAACACAGCTGTCTGCGGAACGAGTGATTTAGGAGATACAGACACGGAGATGACTTCAAGGAGGAGGAAACAAAGATGTCTCCACAGCTGCATGGGAACCTCAGCATTTCCCCGGTTCATTATTAATAGCGGGCTGTCAAGACTTGTCAGCGAGCCGAGCGAGGTGAGATAAAGACACACACACGATTATTTAAAGTCGTTCGTGACTCGCATGACTCTGAACAGGTCGGTGTTTATCTCTCGTCATGAACCAGCTGCTGCTCAACCCAAGGAACTGCTTTGAAGACATTTACTTCCTGTGACCCGCAGTTCACTTCAGCTACAGTGAAGAGGAGCGCTTGTGCGAGTCCATTTTATACTTCGTATTGTTGAGGATAGTGGTTAATAAAACTATATCCATAATAATAATACTAATAATAATAATAATAATAATAATAATAATAATAATAATAATAATAATAATATCAACACACATAACTATAATACTAATAATCAGAGTTGAAACTCAGCCGGGACGCCCGAACTGCGTACCGCAAAACATCTTGTCAAGGTACTTCAATATTTCATCTTATCACAATGATAGGCTACATCATTTTTTCTTTGTATTTTCCGTCCTTTTCGCTTCTTCTTCTTCGTTGTTCGGTTATTATTGATGTTTAAGCAAAATAACTCGACGTCACGCAGGTTCCGGTCATGTGACTCATGATGTCAGAGCATGCTGACTGCCAAAGGGGCTTCCGCATACTTGTGAACATGGAGTCTTCAAAATAAGAGAGCTTTTGTAAACTGAAATTTTCTAAGACACAAGCATACAACTGTTCCACTATAATTTGGTAAAACTATTATTGTGTTAAATACATAAGAACATAAGAAAGTTTCCAAACGAGAGGAGGCCCCATTCAGCCCATCTTGCTCGTTTGGTTGTTAGTAGCTTATTGATCCCAGAATCTCATCAAGCAGCTTCTTGAAGGATCCCAGGGTGTCAGCTTCAACAACATTACTGGGGAGTTGGTTCCAGACCCTCACAATTCTCTGTGTAAAAAAGTGCCTCCTATTTTCTGTTCTGAATGCCCCTTTATCTAATCTCCATTTGTGACCCCTGGTCCTTGTTTCTTTACTGCACAATCCTGTTATTTTGTTACTGCGTCAGTGACTTGGAGAAAAAGAACGTCTTATTTAGTTTTTCAGGGCAAATCGGGTAACCCTAACGACATGAACAGTGCGAGAAACTCAAGCTCTAATATAAATTTGGTCAGACACCAAAATCCAAGCAGAACAACTGGACAAAACATACAAAAAGATCATAGTTTTTTTTCCTATTAAGTGCTGTTGTAACTGTTAGTATTAACCTGTATATTTAAAGTTCAAAATTAATCATTCAAAATGAAACATAATCTTAGTTGATATGTTTAAAATACAATGCTCCGATGGCACTCAATTAGCAACACAGACGTTTCCAAAAACGAACCCAGCATTTGAGTAACTGTGATAACAAGAAGCTCGGGATGATTTCAAACAGCATGAAAAGATAAGGGGCCGCTCTAAAGAAAGAGAAAGAAAAATGACATTTGAAGCGCTGTACTCTTTAACAACGGACTTGTTTCAATTGTGCTGCAGAGGAGAAACCCAGCTAACTGAGGAACGAGTGATTCAGTAGAGAGAGGCATGGACCCGACTCCAAGGAGAAGAAGAAGGAGTAAAGAGAATGACCCGCCTGATATGTCACAAGAGCCTGCCAGGTACTGAAAGTCTTTTCTTATTAGTTCACGGTGGCGGCATGCTGAATAATACCTTTACTAAGAAGCTGTTCAGGAATCCAAATCACTGAGCTGAGTCTCAAGCCCAGGGTTAGAGTCCAGACCTCTCTGTGCTTTACAATGCTTCCCTATGCTTTACCAGACCTCTCTGTGCTTTACAATGCTTCCCTATGCTTTACCAGACCTCTCTGTGCTTTACAATGCTTCCCTATGCTTTACCAGACCTCTCTGTGCTTTACAATGCTTCCCTATGCTTTACCAGACCTCTCTGTGCTTTACAATGCTTCCCTATGCTTTACCAGACCTCTCTGTGCTTTACAATGCTTCCCTATGCTTTACCAGACCTCTCTGTGCTTTACAATGCTTCCCTATGCTTTACCAGACCTCTCTGTGCTTTACAATGCTTCCCTATGCTTTACCAGACCTCTCTGTGCTTTACAATGCTTCCCTATGCTTTACCAGACCTCTCTGTGCTTTACAATGCTTCCCTATGCTTTACCAGACCTCTCTGTGCTTTACAATGCTTCCCTATGCTTTACCAGACCTCTCTGTGCTTTACAATGCTTCCCTATGCTTTACCAGACCTCTCTGTGCTTTACAATGCTTCCCTATGCTTTACCAGACCTCTCTGTGCTTTACAATGCTTCCCTATGCTTTACCAGACCTCTCTGTGCTTTACAATGCTTCCCTATGCTTTACCAGACCTCTCTGTGCTTTACAATGCTTCCCTATGCTTTACCAGACCTCTCTGTGCTTTACAATGCTTCCCTATGCTTTACCAGACCTCTCTGTGCTTTACAATGCTTCATTCACCTCTTTCTTTCTCATTCTCATTTGAAAACCGTGTTAATGAGTATTAATAAATAAGAAAAAGTCACAGTTAATCTAATTAATTTTATTAAATCACATTATTAAAATCTGAAAAAATAAACAGAATAAACATTTTATGGAAATCAAAAAAGAAAAACACACACACAATAAAGCAAACTTAAGTTCACTTTTTTAAAAACTGTTACAGCACTGACTATTGGATGCCATTTTTTAAAATATATATAAAGCATAACAATTCTTAAAAGAGAAATTAAATACAGTTATTTTGTATGAAATCCATTCGTTGCTAAAAACAAATAATTCACCTCATTTCACTCTGCAGGTGGCACCGTTTTACCCCTTAACCTTCATCCAAAGTTGTGTCAGATTGAACATTCCCTTCACCCGAGGAGTGGAGAGGACAGACAGGGAGTTCAATACAAAGGGTTTCTTACAACACAAAACAGTCTAGTTCAGCTGGCAGATTGTTACAGGGGAATCATAATCCCAAAGCCAAAACCCAGGATAGAGCGGCTCAGTGAATGTGGTTTGGAATCTGTGCAGGAGGGTCATTGTGTCAGAGACGCCATAAAAGGACAGCGTGCCGGCATTAAAGTCCAGATACACTCCTATTCTGGGGGAGCGGGGGGCAGTTATTGCAGTTTCATTGTAATTGTGCCGGGCAGAGTACCTGGAACCAGAGCAGGACAAACTCCAGGACTTGTCATTGAATCCAAGGATACAGGAATCATCCCCTCCTTTCCTGCTGATTCCTTTATATGTGACTCCTATAGAAGCCCATTCCCCACTGCACTCAATCTCCCAGTAACAGCGAGTCCCAGACAAACCCTCTCTGCAAAGCACTTGGGGATAGCTATCAAATCTCTCTGAGTGATCAGGATATCTCTGGGTCTCTCTCCGTGTCACCTTTCTGTTCCCTTCAGACAGACAGAGGTTTCTATACGCTGTGTTGGGGTCCAGTGTGAGCTGACAGGAATCTGATTGAAGAGAAGAGGACGGGTAGAGGAGAGACAGTTAGAAAAGTCAAATCACTGAGAAAATCAACAGTCATTGTCTGCTGCATCCTCAAATCCTGTTTATGGAAGGTGTGTGTATTGTTATTTTTTTTAATACATTTTGACCACTTTTTTAAACTTTTAAATTGCATTTTCTGCCTCAAGATGGCTTCCCACGGACCGGCTTGAACCTCTCAGAACTACATTTCCCATCATCCTCCTGCTCACTGGTAATTCCATCTCAATCACATATGTGAGGAGAACGATGGGAAATGTAGTTCTGAGAGATCAATGCGGGTACATGTGAAGCTATCTAGGCAGGTAATGCAATTTAAAAGTTTAAAAAAGTGGTCAAAATGTAACAAAATAATAATTAAAACAATACACACACCTTACATAAAGTTGTAGCAACACATGGGAACAAGCGACATAATAAAATACAGAGGTTGTTATGTGCCCTATAAACCCTCTTGCTGTTTGATTATTTTGTTCATTATTATTCCTCGATCTTATCAACCTTCTTCAATTGGAACCAATCAAATGCAGCTCTGCATACAATTACAGTTCACTTAATGTTCCTACAGGGTATGTGTTGCCATTTTACCCACTCAGACCCCTTGCTTACTAAATATCTTCAATAGAATATCATCCACTCTTCAAATATCTGTCTAATATTTTAATGAGCAATCCATCCCACAAGTGCAGTGATACTGCAATATACATTTACTACCAGCACAGGATGACTGGGAGGGATAGCTGTTCATTTTACCCCACAACTGGTTTCACATGCATTGTACATGTATTAAAAGATGGGATGATTATCTATTCAGGGATACCAAGATATTTAGGGAGAGAAAGGTCTGAGTGGAAAAACAGGCAACAAATGCCCCTCCCCAGTCATTCTGCATGTATTCATCTGAACCAATACTTGTTGGAGAGGAGTGTAGATTAATGGCTTCACAATTACTAATAAATAATAATAATTGCTGCCCTCAAGCTCCACCCCTCCCTGTTCTGTAGTGTTAGCTCTTCTCACAATGGAGTGACACATCTTTCAATCAAATGTTTCAGTGCAAACAGACTTACATTTTAAAAACTCAGCTCTGTTCCTTGGCTCTGGAGCCTGCAGACTGTAAACTGCAACTTCATTCACTGGGCAGAAAAAAAGAGAGAGAAATAGAATTGAAACATACAACAGTCATTGTCTGCGCCGTCCTCAAATCACTCCCTCCTCCCTGCTTCATCAGTCCCTGTTCCCTGCTCCCTGCTCCCTCCACCCTGCTCCCTCCTGCCTGCTCCCTCCTCCATCCTCCCTGCTCTCTCCTCCCTGCTCCCTCCTCAATCCTCCCTGCTCCATGCTTCCTCCCTCCTCCATCCTCCCTGCTCCCTCCTCCATCCTCCCTCCACCCTGCTCCCTCCTCCATCCACACTGCTCCCTCCTCCATTCTCCCTGCTCCCTCCACCCTGCTCCCTCCTCCATTCTCCCTGCTCGCTCCACCCAGCTCCCTACTCCATTCTCCCTGTTCCCTCCTCCCTCAGCTATCAGACGTTATTTTTGGTGTTTTGGGGCGATCAGCCAATAATACTACCGTTTCCACCCTTTCTGCGTTTTCATTGGTCAGATTATATGTCAGTCACACAGCCTGAGGAAACTGCTGAATGTGAGCTGAAGCAATCATGAAACTTCATCACTGAGAGCCGCAGTGGAGCGTTATTATAGTTTAAAAAATAATGTTTACACAAACACACACACACACACACACACACACACACACACACACACACACACACACACACACACACACACACACACACACACACACACACACACACACTGACACACACACAAATAATAGAAATAATGTTTTTTATGTTTTTGAAAAATAAAACTTTAATAATAATAGGTGTTACACTTATGGAGCGCCGTTTCAAACCCAGAGATACCAAAGCGCTGGGATGTGAATCTGCCCTCACAGCAACGAACATATATAGACATGTTGTTTTTTAATATCTCTTTATACATTATTCATGTAAGTGTGATTATTATTCTTGAGCAGCGTACTGTAAGGTGTCTGTACGCGTATGTTATTAATGTAGTTATAACGTTATATTAAACAGCAACACATCCCCAATCCTCTCGGGAGCGCTTGATAAAGAAACCCGTCCAGCCCTCCCTGATCAATCCAAGAGAAACCCGCGTTTACAACATCGGAACCACCTCGGCAACAGCCGCTCCGCATCCCACCTGAGGACACACCTGCATTTCCATGAGGGAGTCACCGCAAACATTTAGAAACCGGACACCCGAAAAATCACCCGGACCCACACCAGCGGGCTTTCAAATACACTCTGATTCTGACTGAAGGGAATCCACTTCACACAAAAAGGGTTCACAGAAATGTCAGCAAACACAACCACCCTCAGAACAAACCCGTGAACACAGAAATGGAAAAATAGAAATGTGAAAGCGCGTCATTTTAACACGCTCCCTAACAATTGCCATGGAAACCCTGACGGCAAAAAAACAAAACAAAAACAAAACAGGAATGTCACTCTGCACAGAAGAAGAATTCAGCTCCACAACACCTGAAAAACTCCAGCAAACGGTAGCTTATTATCAGAAGAGTTTCTTTTTTAAAATGTATTTGTATTTATTTATTTTTTAAAGGGGTTGATCCCCATTTCGTGCTTGAAAGGGAACGTGCTGTTTTTAAGTTACAAGTTCAAAGTGTTCTCTTTGGTTGCAGTCGCGTATCACTCCTAGTACAGACCACAGCAATTGCGGTTTGCTCTGTACTGTCTCACACAATGCAAACCTTATTTTAAACTGTGTTCACCTTATCAAAGTTGTTGCTATTTTAAATACAATTCTTTATGGAGTTCACCAGTGATTATAAAAATACTGCATGGTGTGTGTGTGCAGTGTGTGTGTGTGTGTGTGTGTGTGTGTGTGTGTGTGTGTGTGTGTGTGTGTGTGTGTGTGTGTGTGTGTGTGTGTGTGTGTGTGTGTGTGTGTGTGTGTGTGTGTGTGTGTGTGTGTGTGTGTGTGTGTGTGTGTGTGATACATGAGCATGTAATGCCTGGATAACCCCCTCGGTGTGCATTACATTCTCATATCACACACACCCCATGCTGTATTCTATAGATATTGTACAGCTCCTTTCTGTCCTTCCATTTCTGCATAAACTCTGATATTAAAACGCATTCAGTTCAATTACATATTATTACTTAACACAGTAAATGCACTATAAAACTACTAACATGTTTGCAAAAAATAACCCAGCTGCTTAGTACTGTGTGATGTGAAGTACTAATTAGCCAGGTTATTATCATCAAGTATCCTAAGTTAATGCTGCCATGTATTCCCCAGTGTGGGGGGAGTAAGCCTGTCATATCTGATCCTGTAAGATACGATCCCCTCTATTAATACAGAGCCTGTCATATCTGATCCTGTAAGATACGATCCCCTCTATTAATACAGAGCCTGTCATATCTGATCCTGTGAGATACGATCCCCTCTATTAATACAGAGCCTGTCATATCTGATCCTGTAAGATACGATCCCCTCTATTAATACAGAGCCTGTCATATCTGATCCTGTAAGATACGATCCCCCGTATTAATACAGAGCCTGGACCTCTGGCATGTGTCATTTACACAGGATGTTGCTACCAATTGAACAGTACTGATGGAAACTGATCAATGCATATTTGATTACGTGTCTAAAACAGTAAACTCAGCTCTTAGCAGGACATCAAGGAAAGCCAGTAAATTCAAAATGAAATCCGATGTTGTGGCCAGAGAAGGTGCTTTTGTGCATGATTTGTAAACAATAAACCTGGTGTAAATAACTAATTTCATTGACCTTCTTTTCCAAAGGCAATAATAACCATTTCATGCCAATTATGTTTTGTATTTTTGCCCATCCCCAATTGTGTTTTACTGAACTGTAGAATCTCAGGACTGCTATGATTAAATCGAAAATCGATTTTTCTATCGATTCCATTCCTCGTTATATACATCGATTTAAATACTGAATAATCGATTCAATAATTACATTTTTGTAATGCGCATCGTTAATAACATTATTTAAGTTTATCAATGAAACTGCACCGAACGCCCTGCCTTGCTAGTTACAGTATTTCTGACAGACAAGCAGTGGGTGTGCTCTTCTTTACCTGCTCATGTTAACTAGCATCTGATTTGCTGGTCCCATCCTACCAGCGAATCAGTTTTGAAAATGCTTTGTAAGTACACGCCCCTCTGTGTGTGTTCGATCTAAACAAACAAAAAAGTGTGCTGCCTTGAATCGAGAGCAGGACGACGGGCTTGTATTCCTTTGCAAACAGCCTGTAAATAAATTGTGCTCACTGAAGAAAACCGACTGTATATAGTTTGCACTTCTTTGGAGTTTCAAAATGAATGGTTATATAATAAATATTTAATAATATTCAATAACGTTAAAACATTTTAAAAAAAATTAATTAACGATCAGTGATGTTCAACACAATTTTGGAGTAATGGTCAGCTTGACCTATATTGGATCTGCATGTTGTGGTAAGTAAATCAATTTATTTGTAGTATTATTATTATTATGTTATGTTTTAGGCAGGGATTTCCACATTGTGTGTTTCACAGATAGTGAAATTTGAAGACGGCCACCAAGAACATTATACATGGGATATGCTTGCCCATTGGGTAGAGATCGCTGAGCTTTCTATAGCAGAGCTGCCGATAGGCCCCTTCCTAGGATGACGACTCAGTCCCGCCACCGAGGGATTAAAACCATCATCCTGAGGAAGCAATTTCCTTTTTCCTTCTCAAGACGGTACGGTAAGGACCTCTGTGTTCAGCTGAGCTTCTCGAGACGATCAAGTTGATTGTATTTTCCTTGCATTCATGCTGAAAGCTGGCTCGCTGCTTTCCCAGAATCAACGACTCTGAAAAGACCAAGCCTTTTGCCTTTCTGTCTTTCAGTGGCATCCTCGCTTGCATGGTAGCCTGCTCTTTCTTATCTGTCTGCCGTGTGAGTAACTGCCTGTGCAGTCACCCTCTCGAGTGGTTGTCTATTTCCTTCTTGGGAGAGCACAGTTCCTGCACAGGGCTAGGCCTTGCCATATCCCGCTGTCGAGTAGACCTCGCTGGCTGCTAGGCCGCCCACCTCGGTGAGTTGGGCCTTGTAAACAAACAGTGTGCTCTCCCTATCTATCTATTTCTACTGTGGTTTTTGCTGTCTGCTTGCAACTCGCCCTCTGCTGCTTCAGCCCTTGTGTCTCCCTGGTCTATGCTACACATTGACCAGGTGTGTGACCACGCGGTTAGGGTAGACACCATTGCATAGTGAATCCCTCGCCCGTGCTCGGTACCGTGGTACATGCATAGCCCTGAGCTAGACTGTCAAGGGCACTAAAACATTGAGCAGGCAGTGTTATGCAAATGCAAATATGAAGTCAGTATCTCAGATGGTCTCTCAGGTTTGAGTCTCTCACCCTGCGACGATGGCAGCTTTGTTACATGACAGGCACAAAGGGTTCATGTTTCTTGTGCGATACCCGTGATCAAACTTGAACTAGAGGATCACAGAATGCAGCTGTGTTCTGAATATGAAGATCATTTTTTACGTGTCATCTGGAAACCACAAAGTCACATGGACCATATATGGCAGCCACATGAGGTCACAGATAGGGTACTGTTAAGATCTGGTCTAAGGAGATTTCAAAATATTGAATATATGAGGATGATTCTGTATCTCAAACAGATTATGAGCTGTAAGTCTGTGTAATTGAATATGAAAGGACAAGCTTCAGATATGTGGATGTGATGCTGCAAGTCCCATCCCATAAACAATACAGCCTTGCTTGAGCCTACATGGACATTAAAACAAGGCTTTTTGTGGCATACCTATGTGGCTGTAAATTGTGATTTTAACCAATGTACATCCCTGGTATAAACAAGAGAGAAAAATATAAAGAAAATAATAACAATCTACTTACCTGGTTCTTGTTCCTCTGCCTCTCCTGTTTTCTCTTCTGCACTCGCTTCACATCCAGACACTACATAAAAAAGGAAATCTTTAATTCTCACCCACAACTAGTAATTCATGTTTATATGCATTCAACTAGTTAAGAGTAGAATTTATATCTAAATGAGGGGTATAACAATTCATCATGTATCGATGAATCAGGACACTTTCTTTACATGAGATATCGTATTATCATCGAGGTCTGTATCGTGTGCATCGTGAGTCAAGACCAGAGCACAGCTCAGCTCACTGTAGTTCACAGAGTTGGGTTTTTGAATGAAGAGTGTGTTTTATAGTTGGTATGGATACATACTCTCCCTGTCTCATTTCATTTGTCTTCTAATAAAACAGTCACTTGTTAAATGATCATTTGATCCTATTGTGCTTCATACAAGGAGCCCATCAGGACCATTGCATGTATTGTGATTCTAATCGTATCCTGATCTGCATATCATGATGTGTATCGTATCGTGACATTAGAGTTACACCTATAATGAAAATGAATATTAATAAGAAAAGGTAACTGGATGTTTGAACTCTTCACAGTAATGTAAAGAGTTCAGCAACAAATAACTTTACTTGGCAATCTGAGGGCAAGTTCTGGATTCAGCTGTTAAATACAGTACAGGTTGAAACATGCTTTCTTTTCCACACAGGATGCTGGATATGCCAGTTATATAAACAGAATACTGCATGAACTTTCACACAGTGCTGTGTCTATTTCACTGATGAGGATATCCATACACATGTCGTCTATATCCTCATTCATGGAATAGCACCCCTGTTCTGTACTCTGTGATCTTCCACGACTCTATCCTCTGCATTCTACTCTTCACTCACTGTCAGGATGGCTCATCTCATTACTGTTTCTTCGTCGAGGCTCTGGCTGGTCCTTCATTTCCTCTTCATACTTTTCCTTTGCTACGATAAAAAACAAAAAAATCAAGGTTTCTTTCTCACTCATTTCTTTTAAACAAACAAATAAATAAAATAAAATAAAGTTTGCAAAAACAATCTAACATATTGGTTGATACTTCAGTTTGTATATATAGAACTTTTCAAACACATGTACAGCTTATACAATTGCATGTGTTGTGTACATGCTGTGTGTTTGACAAGGTGTGTTTATGTTTGTTCAATACAGCCTGTGTTGTAAAAGGTATTGGGATTGATTAAAAGGGTTATTCAGAAGTGATTCCAGTCGGGGTCTGCAATACTTACTGAAGAAGGTTTAGAGACACTTTGTATTTATTATACAGGCAATGCACAACCAGGGTTGAGGCAATTCCTTTTTAAAAGCAATTCCTTCAAAGGAATTGGAATTGATATTTTAGAGACATTTTAATAATTGTTGTGATTGTTCAACATCTTTCATCTGAAGTCGATTTAACTGACTAAGAAATAGGAGTGAATTCAATGTAATTTGTTGCCACTGTGAGAAGCTCATTTTAACAGAATACTGCTAATTACAATTGTGATCAATGATGTGTTGGAATCGATTAAAAGGGAATGGGAATTGACTTTAAAAAGGAATTGGGATTGAAAAAAAGGAATTGACCTGAACCCTGTTCACAAATGGCCAGCTTCACACGAGGCTGAACCTGGCTTCTTATTTGCCTGTTTCCTATTTGCTTGTTTCTTATTTGCTTGTTTCTTATTCAGATTTTGATCTGATCCAAACTGAATGGTTGGCTTTGTATGTAAGAGGTTAAATCACATTGGGCTGCTAATTTCTCTGGATATCTATAGAGGGGCAGCTCCTAAACAATGTTCATTTCTTTTTTGCTCAGCCCAACACTGATTTCAGGGTCAAAACAGCTGACAAACGTGCCAATGTATGTGTGATAATTGAATAAGTAACAGTGTATTTAAGGGGTTAAATCACGTTGCTCTGCTAATTTCTCTGGATATTTATAGAGGGGCAGTAAGTTATCTGTTTTGTCCACAAAATTATTTAACATAACTATAATTTTGTGGGACAAAATACACATTATGTGAGACAAAATACACATTTTATGCACAAAATGTTAATTATGTGTACAAAATACTATTCTGTGGGACAAAATGCTCATTCTGTGCACAAAATACCAAATACCATTCTCTGCAGACTGCTTTGCGGCGCGCATGCTTTTCTGTGGAAGTATGGGGATCACGTCTGATTAACGTAACATTTTTTTTCTGTGTTTTTGTCCTTTTCTCCTCCCCTTTACAAATTCAATTCATGATTATTGAGTCATTAGTGTCTCAACGACAATGCAAAAATGTGTCATTTCTGTGCTCTGTGTTGTTTCACATCGTGGTTTTTCAAAATGTAACTTTGCTATATCTTGCATGACACAGTTTTTCTGTTTATATCCCATGTAAAAAAGAAGCTTCTTCTGAATCATGGAGTTATCTAGTTGACATGACATAAATATAAACACTGATAAACTTTGATTAGCATTCCCCCAGTTCACATCAGTCTAGAGACAAACACATTTGAATCACGTTTAAAATGGAAAATTAAGGATCACACCTAATTTAACCCGTCACAATTCACACAATTCACCTGCTCCCTCATCTCTCCTGCACGCTCCCTGCTGCATCCTCCCTCCTCCCTTTTCCCTGCTCCCTCCTCCCTTCTCTATGCCCCCTCCTCCCTGCTCCCTCCTCTATGAACTCTCCTTCTTGCGCCTTCCTCTATGCTCCCTCCTCCTTTCTTAATGCTCCCTCCTCCCTGTTCACTCCTCCCTCTATGCTCCCATCTCAATCTTATTTGCTCCCTCGTCCCTGCTCCCTCCACAGTGCTACATTTTCCCTGCTCCCTTCTCTACGCTCCCTCCTCTCTCCTCCATGCTCCCTGCTGCATCCTCCCTCCTCCATTTTCCCTGCTATCTTCTCCATGCTCTCTCCTCCCTCCTCCCTGCTATTTTATAGGCAAGTATATTTAGACTGTGATGTTTAAGATTGATAATCAATAGATTTGATCTATAATTCTTACTTGAGATTTATTTCTGACTTTGGATAAGTTCTCTCTTTTTATTTTTCTGTCTTCAATAAACTGCTGCTGCTATTAATTAAACCCTCTTGCTGTTTGATTGTTTTGTTCATTATAATTTCTCGATCTTATCAAACTTCTTCAATTAGAACCAATCAAATGCAGCTCTGCATACAATTACAGTTCACTTAATGTTCCTACAGTGTATGTGTTGCCATTTTACCCACTCAGACCCCATGCTTACTACATATCTTCAATAGAATATCATCCACTCATCAAATATCTGTCTAAAATTTTAATGAGCAATCCATCCCACAAGTGCAGTGATACTGCACATTTACTACCAGCACAGGATGACTGGGAGGGATAGCTGCTCATTTTACCCCACAACTGGTTTCACATGCATTGTACATGTATTAAAAGATGGGATGATTATCTATTCAGGGATACCAAGATATTTAGGGAGAGAAAGGTCGAAGTGGAAAAACAGGCAACAAATGCCCCTCCCCCAGTCATTCTGCATGTATTCATCTGAACCAATACTTGTTGGAGAGGAGTGTAGATTAATGGGTTCACAATTACTAATAAATAATAATAATTGCTGCCCTCAAGCTCCACCCCTCCCTGTTCTGTAGTGTTAGCTCTTCTCACAATGGAGTGACACATCTTTCAATCAAATGTTTCAGTGAAAACAGACTTACATTTTAAAAACGCAGCTCTGTTCCTTGGCTCTGGAGCATGCAGACTGTAAACTGCAACTTCATTCACTGGGCAAAAAAAAGAGAGAGAAATAGAATTGAAACATGTGGATTAATACACAACACACACAAGACTCATTCCTCCCTGCTGTCCCTCCTCCTTGCTGCAATATTCATATAGCCAACAATCTGCAAGAGGTCTTTATTAATGTCTTGCAGGTCCTGTTCCTCCTCAAGCCCTAGTCTATTTGAGAAATCTCTACCAAAGGAATCTATTTCACACCAACCTGTTGTGGTTATTTTGACTAATTCCCACTTGCAGAAGTCCTCAATATGGTCTTTAAGTTCAGATACAGCTTTCCTTACAGCCACAAAAGAGATGTCTGTATTGACAGTAACGCTGGGTAAGTCTCCAGCTTCAGGAGGGGCAGACTGGAAATTCTACAACAGGAAAGTGGAGAAAAGGAGTTTTCAGTGAAACAGAATGGGGTCCAAAACATTCCTGGGGAAAAGCAAGGATTCATTCAATGGGAGAGGTCTGTCTGAATCAGTCCCAGTTAAGGACTTAAGATTTTCTAACAAGCAGTGATGTTACCTGTAGAAAATGGATGTGATCCTCTGTCTCTGAAAGCTGTTTCAGCTCAGTGTTTCTCCTCCTTAGCTCAGCAATCTCCTGCTCCAGTTTCTTCATGCGTCCTTCAGCCTGATTCACTGCAGCCTTCTCGTTAGCTCCAATCAGCTCAATAACCTCAGTGTGGATCTTCTCAATGGATCGGATCAGCTCAGCAACGATCTTCTCACTTTCCTTTATTTCTGTGTGTGCAGATCTCTGAGTGAAAGAACACAGTAGAGGAGGCAGGGTTAGAATTGATATCAAAAACACATCAGCTATAGACAGTAAACTTCTGTAGATGTGTTCCAGTCCATCTGTAAATAATAATAATAATAATATCCCCCTCTTGTCAATACCCACTTTCAGTGACTCCACAGCCTGTTTCAGCTCCTCAGTTTCTTTCAGTCTCTCCTGGATTCTCTGTTGTATTTCTGTCTGTGTCTCTCCCAGCTGCTTCTGTGTAGAAACACAGGGACACAGTAACATTTCTGATGGGGCATTGAGTGATATCCTGTCACACCCAACACAGGCCTGTTTAAGTATGCTATTGAAACTGACAGAATCATTTTAGTTCAAATATATTTTTCTGTTTTCTTGTTCCATGACCTCTTTACAATGTTTGCAATAATTCTCAGTGGTTCTCGAATATATTTTGTCCTCAGTTCCAGTTGCTTGTCATAGACATCTGTAGCACAGACTATACAAGACAACATGTGTGTTTAGTAGTAAGATACAACACCATCTAGTGCACAGCTGCCAGCAATACAAAAAGACACTTGATCCACAGTAGCTGTCCACTAGATGGTACTGTTTCATACTAGTAACAGTGAATGAAGGCTGATCTAGCATGTAAAATAGAGACGAAATGGCGACTCGAAATGAAAATGTACCTTCAGAGCTAACAAACAAAAAAAAACGATTGAGAAGATTGAAGCATTTAGTGACAGTGATGGATGTGTTTAGAGAGCTACGATACTGAAGGAGATGGGCTTTGTACAAGGACGAGATCCTTTATAAGCACATCATTGTTTTCTCTTTATATGATGTAAATATATATTATTTAGAAATTATAATTGTTACTGTTTAGTTTTTTTTAAATAGTTCTCATATTTTTTAAGTAATAAAGTATGTGCGCCTATGGCATTGTTACCATTTCTTTTTTGCCTTGTTTGTTTTCAGGTTATAAAATGTGTATATTGAATGTAGTAGAAATCTTTTAGCTATTCTTCTGATGTGTGAATGAGTGTGTGTGTGTGTGTGTGCGTGTGTGTGTCAGTGTGTGTGTGTGTGTCAGTGTGTGTGTGTGTGTCTGCGTGTCAGTGTGCGTGTGTGTGTGTCAGTGTGCGAGTGTGTCAGTGTGTGTGTGTGTGTGTGTGCGTGTGTGTGCGAGTGTGTGTGTGTGTGTGTGCGTGTGTCAGTGTGTGTGTGTGTCAGTGTGCGTGTGTGTGTGTCAGTGTGTCTGTATGAGTGTGTGTATGTGTGTGTGTGTGTGTGCGTGTGCATGTGAAAAGTATTTCTATTCCGTACCTTGCTTACTGAAAAGACGCACTTCTCAAATCTGCTGCAGCTTGTAAATACATATTTCGAGTGCAGTAGAATGTATCTATTTCTCTAATGTGAGGGTGTGTGTGTGCAACAGTAAGTCTGTGCTTGTTTACTGAAAGACGTACTTCTCTGCTGCAGCTTGTCAGGTGATCTTGGTGTCGAGTTACAGGCTCCTGGTAAGTGGTGACGTCAGCGCTGTGTTCACAAAGCCTCAGGCTACAGCAGGTGACTGTGTGTCTTATCTATCGGCACACCTTTTTATACAAGATGGTAAAATATAATATTGTGTATAGCATAAGCTTGTATGCATGTATTTGTGTTTTATTTTATAATTACAGTGCAGAAGAACACCCCCTCCCACAGCAGCTCTCTCACATGAGAAGAGGAACACAGAAGCAGAGCCTGGCCAACAAGCAGCTCAGCCGAAATGTGCTCCTGCAAGCCCCCCTGGCACTCAGCTGCACACAGGCAGCACTTACACACTTTGTTTATTTCCCCGTTTTTGCTACTTTTGTTGTTTTTGTGTTTTTTGTCACCTACACCAAAGAGGGTGAGTGTGAGATTGCTGAGTGTTGTTTTATATGCAAGCCCAGTTTGTTCCCTTTCATTTGATGTGAGACACTTGCACGTCACCCCTACAGTTATGGAGCTGTACGCACAAATCTGAAAACAGTGAAAACAAGCAGAATTTGACCCGGAACTTAAAGACTTAAAATAGGTGCTTGGCTTTGCTGGGAACTTTATGTTTACACAGTTTAACCAATTAAACTATAATATCTTAAACAATGAAACAGACATATGATTTTATAAAATAACCAAATATACAAAATACTAGGAAAATAAATTATACCATTTTTACACTCAATTCCAATGTACCACGAAATACCCAGCTTAGCTTGAAATACATTTGAATCCATTATTATTTGTTTATTTAGCAGACACCTTTATCCAAGGCGGCTTACAGAGACTAGGGTGTGTGAACTATGCATCAGCTGCAGAGTCACTTACAACTAAGTCTCACCCGAAAGACGGAGCACAAGGAGGTGAAGTGACTTGCTCAGGGTCACACAATGAGTCAGTGGCTGAGGTGGGATTTGAACCAGGGACCTCTTGGTTACAAGCCCTTTTCTTTAACCACTGGACCACACAGCCTCCTAATAATCCATAATAATAGTAATGAAAAAAAAACTAGGGCTCTTTAAATAGCTCTTAATATACAAGTAAAATCTGATCTGATGTGAAACTCTATAACCTAGTAAACAGACATTTTAAACATCCCTGGGAATTCTTATCTTCTAGGATAGCTACAAGGAAATGGTTCAAACCCTTACCTGTTTCACAATCCTTTCTGCCTCAGCTGAGACTGTAGCATGGCTCTGGTGTTCCTTGACGGTACATAAAACACAAATACATGTCTGATCGGTTCTACAGAAGACCTCCAAAACCTTCTGGTGTTCAGCACAAAGCTTCTGCTCCAGATTTCCAATTGCATTGATCAGCTTGTGCCTCTTTAATGGAGTAACCTCACTGTGTGGCTTGACGTGTGTTTCACAGTAAGAGGCCAGGCACGTCAAACAGGATTTCACAGCTTTGAACTTTCTCCCAGTGCAGAAATCACACGGCACATCTCCAGGTCCAGCATAACTTTGAGCAGGAGGAGGATTGAGTCCTGTCTTCTTTAATTTCTCCACAACTTCAGCCAAAATGGTGTTTCTGCCTAGATCAGGCCTTGGGGTAAAAGTCTTTCTGCACTGGGGGCAGCTGTAGACACCTGGATGATCAGTCTGATCCCAGTAGTTCTTAATACACCCCATACAGTAATTGTGTCCACATGGAATAGTGACTGGGTCCTTCAATATCTCCATACACACAGGACAGATCAAGTGCTCCTCTGACCACAAGTTTGAAGCCATTCCTGCTGCAGTGAGACAGAGAGACTGGTATTTCACAACAAACAGAGCTGCTAAAAGCTCTAAGAGGTAAGGTTTTGGACTGAGGACTGGTTTTGATAAACAGGTTGAGCAGAAACTGAGTTACATGTTATGAATGTATCGTTTCCTGAGATCTCTCCTGCTCAGCTCTCTGGTTTCAGTGCACACAAGCCATGCATTCCACACTGGGAGCTGCTCCGTGTTTTAAGACACTAGACCAAAATCTCAGCTGGAACATCTACCAGCACTTTATAAGAAAAAGACACCATACAGTGGAGTGTTCTAACATGTTCAAAATAAATATCAAGCTGGAGTGAATCTAAGAGCAGTGCAGCAAAGCCGGAATGGGTTAACAGGGATATACTATTTCAAAGATTAGGAAACAATACAATAATACAATACAATAGGGATATATAAAGAGCCTTCTGTGAAACACCTCAAAGTGATACATGGTACAATAATAATATTATTATTTATTTATTAGCAGACGCCCTTATCCAGGGCGACTTACAATTGTTACAAGATATCACATTATTTTTACATACAATTCCCCATTTATACAGTTGGGTTTTTACTGGAGCAATCTAGGTAAAGTGTATTGCTCAAGGGTACAGCAGCAGTGTCCCCATCGGAGATTGAACCCACGACCCTCCGGTTAAGAGTCCAGAGCCCTAACCACTACTCCACACTGCTGCCCTATTTATAATAATACAGCACCTTTGTAACAGGGCAAGGAGCCCTGTACAGTTATGATTTGTTTATTTTGAGAACGGGGTCTCCCCCTCTGCCCCTGTGCAAGTTATTGTTTTGTATTTATTTTTTTTGCATTTATGTATTTATATGAC
>CM060277.1:12172448-12207427 GCA_030684275.1 Acipenser oxyrinchus oxyrinchus | reverse complement strand
GTTTTATAGGTAACCCTTAAATCAGTGCTGCCCAAACCCGGTCTTCATCAGTTTCTTAACACCTGGAACAATTTCATAATGATCAATTAAGCAGATGATTTATTAAATGAAGTCATTTAGAGATTATTTGGTACAAAAAATGAACTACTCTTTTCAGCCCTCAATGGCCTGGATTACATGCTGGGAAAATGTCATGACTTATCTGTCTTCTGTCATGACTTATTTAAGGTGGTACGGCTGAGTTATAATTTTAGATAATTTTGGTTTGTTTAATTTAACAATTCCTGCTTTGAAACTTCATGTTGTATTTGGTTTTTGTATAATGTATTACATTTGTATTCAAACATAAACATAGCAATCTAGGTAAAGTACCTTGCTCAAGGCTACAGCAGCAGTGTCCCCCACCTGGGATTGAACCCACGACCCTCCAGTCAAGAGTCCAGAGCCCTAACCACTACTCCACACTGCTGTCCTACTACTCCACACTGCTCCCCACAGCTCACATGACATTAAATACATCCCACTAAGGCTTTTCTCCTCCCTTACCCCTGACACTCAACCAATGTTAAAGGGACAACGCCTTGTGGTTACACCTCTTTAGTTGTTACTGTGTACCAGTGTCATGTTTGTGTGAGCTTCAAATTTGGGCGAGATAAAATGTGCCGTGTGCATAGAGTAGTGTGTGTGTGTAGCTTATAGTGTGAACTCACATTTGACCTTTCTGACTTTTTGCTAATTTAGGGCATATATGTTCTCCTGTTGTCTGTAAAGCGCTGGGGCCCCTTCTGGTTCAACTCTCTGTTATCTCTTTATATTATTATTATTATTATTATTATTATTATTTATTTCTTAGCAGATGCCCTTATCCAGGGCAACTTACAATTGTTACAAGATATCACATTATTTTTACATACAATTCCCCATTTATACAGTTGGGTTTTTACTGGAGCAATCTAGGTAAAGTACCTTGCTCAAGGGTACAGCAGCAGTGTCCCCCACCTGGGATTGAACCCACGACCCTCCAGTCAAGAGTCCAGAGCCCTAACCTCTACTCCACAATTAGTGACTCTCTTCCCTACTTGGGGTCCTGGCAGTCCATTAGCACTGCTGTCCATTGTCTGCTAACACCTTGTATTCTAAAACCCTCCTTAGAGCCTGGGCACCTTCCAGCCCATAGTGCTGGTATTTATTGCCTGCTTGCAGTCAATGCTGGGCTAGTAAGCTGTAGGCCCAGTCTGTGACTCTGGTCCACATCAGTTGTCAGCAGTACATGCATTTTGGAACTAGCAATCTGCTATCTCAGTCGCTTTTCAGAAAATAACACAAGTGCAGCACTGCCAGTCCATATGCATAGCAAACTTGTTCAGTGTTTTCCAACAGTAGTAAAGTTGATAAAAAGTTGATCAAAATAAATAAATACAGTTTTAACAGATGACTTACTGATGTCTAAAAAATATCCATACATCAATTAACACTAAACACAATGTTAAAGTGATTTATTTTAATTTTAAAATCAAACAAAATGTTTTGAAATGGAGCTGCTGCTATAAATTACTGAACACAGTGGCTGTGGTGATTTTTTTAAAGCTCATGTTTACAGCACTATAGCCCGATTCACACGGGACTAAAACAGGTGGCTTGGGAATTTCTACCGACATCAGTGAAGTCCTGTTGAACCGTCCTTTTCTTTTTATCCCAGATCATTGTCAGGGGTCCTCTGATTTTTTTTTACAGGGCATCGGGACCTTCTGTAAAATTTCTGTGTCTTCTTACTCCCGTGTGAATCGACCATGCCAGTTATGTTAGAATGATACAGCATTTCCAGGGTATTCGCCTTAAAACAACAGCAGCCTTCTCAATAAACCATAATATTATATTACATTGGTACAATCTGTCCTGAGTAGGGCTGTTAGTTAAGCCTCCAAATCAAATCGTTCAAATAAATTTCGATGATTGTACCACCCATATACATTTTCACTTCATTCCTCTTCCCGTGACGCTATTATTTTAATATCATTGTTGTTATAAGTGAAAGCTTGTGCACAACAATTCAATGCAAGGGGTAATTACGCCTTGGTAGTGTCAGGAGAAGGAAAAACAAAAAAAACAAAAAAACATTCACAAGTTTAACCCTTTGTGGTCCATTTATTCAGCGCGTCTCAGGCGAGTCAGGTCCAATTTATTTTCACACACGCAGTTTATTTTCACATGCGCTGTTTAAAAGTATTTTATTCCCAGTAAAACAGGTTTAAAAGTCTCTGCATATCAACAGGGCTCTCAGTACTGCATCTCCAGCCCCGCTCCTTGTTTGCTGTATTTTTCACATACCTCTTCATAGTCGTGCATACCAATAAATCATCTCCTGATCACTCATTTTATCACCAAACTCCTCAATAATGCGATCTAAGTCATTAAGAAGACTGGCTGTACCTTCTCTACATTCCCCTGCCTCCAGAGCCCACTCCTTCTCCACCCTCGCCCCGCAGTGGTGGAATGACCTTCCTACATATGTCAGGACTGCCCAGTCCCTGACCACCTTCTGGCGCCTCCTGAAGACTCAGCTCTTCAGACAGCACCTGTAGAACTCCTCTTTTCCCTCTGGACACTTTATCACTCTTCCTTAATGCGCTTTACTTGCTCTTATCTGCTCCCTATTTTACTGCATTTAATCCTGTACTTTAGAGTAGTGTAATCTGTCACAAGTGTTATTTAATCTGTAGTATTTTGTATTTAATTATATCCTGATGTAACTATCACTGAAACTGTTATCTGCTCCGATATTGAATCGTATTTTGTCATATACTTGTACTTGCTAGAACCGAAGTCATTGTATTTTATCTTGCTCTTAATTGTATTAATACTTGTACTGTGATTCTTGAAATGTATTTTTGTTTACGACTGTAAGTCGCCCTGGATAAGGGCATCTGCTAAGAAATAAATAATAATTATAATAAAATAATAATGATTTTATTACAATAACATCTCAAAAAGCTCTGCAAATGTCCATGATATTCTTTGAGCACTGGATGCAGAAGCATCTATCTTGTTTGTTTATGTCCGTGTTATCTCTGTGGTGCCGGGGCTATCTATATTGCTCAGATACGCCCCTTTTTCGGCTTCTCTCGGCTCCTATCGGTCTCACTCGGCCATTGAATGGTTTTCTTGGCTTTTCCCGGAGAAAAAACGACTAGAGACCTGTTTTTTACGTCTTTTTGATGATGTCAGACAGGGTCCGACATCGGACCGGAAAGGGAAAATTGTAGTGTCGGACCAGGTCCGACATAGGACTGCAAAGGATTAACATACTACAGGATTGTTACTAAAATATTTATTCCAAACAGATTACAGCACTTTGGAATGTAATCTATATAAACTAGACACGAGTTTATGAAAACCGTCTTCTTTTTATTTAGAGACAGTTGCAGCATCACACATTGCATCTTCTTAATACTGTACCACCTAACGTTAGGTTACTTATCGTAACCCTGGTTCCCTGAAAGAGAAGACGACCACCAACAACATTATGTATGGGATATGCCTGCCCATTGGGTAGGTATTGCTTAGCTCTCTATACAAGAGCTGCCAGTAGGCCCCTTCCTGGGATGATGCACTCAGTCCCGCCCACCGAGGGATTAAAACTGTCAGGGAACCAGGGTTACAGTAAAGTAACCTAACGTTCCCTTTCAAGTCGAAGACGACCACCAACATTATGTATGGGATAATGTATACCAGAGCCGTCGCGAAGGAGAAGGAATGGCAGCATATGAGGGACGCACAAGCACTGCCTAACCCAGAGGTTAGTGGTGTGAACTTACACCCTCAAGGACCCTCGTGTCTAATGAAGGTAGGGCAGGGTCTACCACATTAAGGTGGTAGAACCTGGAAAAAGTATGTGCCATAACCCAGCTAGCCGCAGTACAAATATCAGACAGCGAGGCACCTCTGAAGAGGGCCCAAGATGTAGCCAAACCTCTAGTGGAGTGTGCGGCTACCCTGTCAGGCGTGGGCAAGGCAACAGCATCATACGCAGTCGAGACTATGTCCGCAATCCAATGCAACAGATGCTGTTTTGACAGCTGGTCAGAATGACTCAGGGCTCTTGTCCTATTCACGTAGCATCTCAATGCCCGCTCTGGGCAGAGGAAATTCAATCTCTCATCCTCCTCCAAAGAAAACGGGTGTGGATGGAAGAACTCCATCCTTACAGGATCAGATATGACAGGGTCTGTATTAATAGAGGAGATCGTATCTTACAGGATCAGATATGACAGGCTCTGTATTAATAGAGGGGATCGTATCTTACAGGATCAGATATGACAGGCTCTGTATTAATAGAGGGCATCGTATCTTACAGGATCAGATATGACAGGCTCTGTATTAATAGAGGGCATCGTATCTTACAGGATCAGATATGACAGACTCTGTATTAATAGAGGGGATCGTATCTTACAGGATCAGATATGACAGACTCTGTATTAATAGAGGGGATCGTATCTTACAGGATCAGATATGACAGGCTCTGTATTAATAGAGGGATCGTATCTTACAGGATCAGATATGACAGGCTCTGTATTAATAGAGGGATTGTATCTTACAGGATCAGATATGACAGGCTCTGTATTAATAGAGGGGATCGTATCTTACAGGATCAGATATGACAGGCTCTGTATTAATAGAGGGGATCGTATCTTACAGGATCAGATATGACAGGCTCTGTATTAACAGAGGGGATTGTATCTTACAGGATCAGATATGACAGGCTCTGTATTAATAGAGGGGATCGTATCTTACAGGATCAGATATGACAGGCTCTGTATTAATAGAGGGGATCGTATCTTACAGGATCAGATATGACAGGCTTACTCCCCCCACACTGGGGAATACATGGCAGCATTAACTTAGGATACTTGATGATAATAACCTGGCTAATTAGTACTTCACATCACACAGTACTAAGCAGCTGGGTTATTTTTTGCAAACATGTTAGTAGTTTTATAGTGTGTTTACTGTGTTAAGTAATAATATGTACAGTGCCTATAGAAAGTCTACACCCCCCTTCAAAATGTTCACCTTTTGTTGCCTTATAGCCTGGAATTAAAATGCATTAAAACTGTTTTTTTTTTCATTTATCTACACATCCTACCCCACAACTTCCAAGTGAAAAAAAAATATTATAGAAATTTGTAGAAAATTAATTAAATCTAGAGTTGCGAGCAACTTTAGGGCTTCCAAGCAGTTATCGTAAAATTTAAGCACATTGGTTATTATAGATGAAGCTTTATCATCACACCTGTGCTGTGTTAAATTTGGCACAAATATTGGAATTATTGGTTAATAGCCAATTTAAATTTTATTTGGATGCACACAAAATTCTAAATAGTATGCAGTCATATACTTTGAAAATAATGCATATAAGAGGCTAACATTGTTCTAAATTTGAAATCACTCTGTTTGAGTGTGTGTGTGTGCGTATGGTGACCTATTCTTAATTTTGCAATATAAAATAAAGTCTACAGCATGTATTGGTTCTTGTATATTTTAATGCCACTATCATTCGTAAAGCAATAGAAAGTGATAATAGTGTAACGATTGGCTATCTGGGGTGCCTGGCTTCGTTGTCACATATTCATTGCGATTGTTGTTTTATCAGTTTAGTCTTAATAATTATAACTATCACTGTAGTTATAAAAAAAAACAAAAAAAAAAAACGCCATATCAGTAAAACGAGTAGTGCATTTTTTTTTTGGCTTCTGTTCAGCTACGACAGCGTTGTAAAAAAAAATGTGATTACAGAACATTTTTGTACAGCCCGAAAAGACGGTATTTTTTTTTCAAATTCTTTGTGTGTATCAGTATTGCCTGCATGTCCACGAGGTTATAAGTAAACAAACAGCATAACAGCTGAGAAGCTGGTAAACTCGAATTATTCTAAAATGTCCGCTTTTTTGGGGGATTCTCCATGAATAACAATGCGATCTTTACAGTTACAAGGCTATTTTATAGAGCAAGCGATTGTGAAGCGTTCTGTTAATACATTTGATTACCAAAAATACATATTTCAATGAAAGATACGGCCCCCAAGTCGCCCCCCTCCCCCTTATCACATGGATCTTTTAAATGGATTACACACGCGGTTTCGTTTCAACAGATTCAGGATTTGTGACTGTGCTTGCCCACAGTTCAGTTGTAAAAATAATTATATAACGATTTTAAAGCAAACTATATTCATGTGACATGTAAAGCTGATGATTTATGCATTTAATTGTTTCGATTGTGTTAGTTTAAAAAGCATAGTGCAGTTTTTTTTTTCACATGGATGCAGCTCTAACAGTTCTTAAAAAAATGTTTTCTTAGTTTACAGTATGTGTCTGTATACTGTACTATGTGTATGTCTAAATATAATCCTTTTCACTGTAATTACTGTTTTTTAAGTTATATGTGTTAGTAAAACAGTTGTTAAACACCAGCAAAAAATGGCTGCTTTAGGAATTTTTTTTCTTACCTTGCAGACTTGTTTATGTTAACAGCTGTCCCCAGTGGTGGGAATGTGTCATTTCAGGGTGAAAAATTGACAAAAATGGCATGTCACCCATATTGATTGGCTCATGGTGGTCATGTTTGTTGGTGTAGGAACTTTTCCTGACTAATTTTATTAGACGACAGTACAAAGATAACGTATAACCAAGATTCACATCAGTTGGCCAAAGGGCTCATGAGGAGTTGTTGTTTAAGTGTTTCACAACATAGCTGCAACACCATGTGACCGATCCATTTTTCCTAAAGTAGAATCAATTGTGGACATGAGCGCACTATGTACAACATTTTTCACAGCTGTACTATTTACCATTCATAAGAAGAAGACTTTTGAATATTGTCCAAACTTTTCATTAAATCCAAGATGGTTGCCACACCATGTGACCAAAGGCCGCCATATTGACCAAGACACAACATCACAGTCTTCAACATCGTTTTGGTGCAGCCGATAAGAAGTTATACGCAGTTTTATAGCTAGTTGCGTATGTTGATGATGTCATGCAGCAGGACACCATGATTTTCACAGAAGCAACTTCCCTTGAACAAGTGTAACAGATGACCATACTGAGATGTTTTATTCCAATTTTTGTTTCAATCAGATAAGCGGTTTCAGAGAAGAAGATGTTTGAATTTTGATGATTTTATATTTTTATGGTAAATTTATGTCAATGTGGTTGCCAAACCACAGAACCAATCAGCTTCATATTAACAACAGTTAATCATGGACTATCCCTCAACATGTATAGCAATTTTCAGAACTCTGCAGTAAGCGGTTTCCGATACATAGGCGTTTTAACAAATTCTGAATAATCCAATATGGCTGCCGAACCATGTGACTTGCGCAAATTTGCTGAATATCACCGACTATCATTCATTGGCATCTACCAGTGTACCAAAATTCGTGAGTTTTTGAGCATGTTTTGGCAGAAAAAAAATAAAAATAAATAATCCTAACAAAAACAATAGGCTTCACCAGCTTATAGCTTGGAAGCCTAATAAGAATAGTCTGTCAGCCTACCTCTGAGTAGATCCTGTAGCTGCCACAGTGCTTTCTTTTTTTTCCAGTGGGTACTGTTGAATTGCAACTGAATCGGACCTGATTTATCTCTAAACACAGCCCTATAAATACAACTTAATATTATTAAAATAAACGGTAGAACGTATCTGACATCTGCCATATATTGACCTATATTATGAATTATAAAAGTCAGTCAATTGGAATCGCTCAAGCGTACAGGTGGAAAATGTGGACGTGAAATGTGTATGTTTTCATCTGCGGTTCACTTTGAGCTGCTAAACAGTGATTAAATAATTATACACAGTATTTTAGAGAATATTTATAGTAAAATGTCCGTTTTTGGGGAGGATTCGCTGTGAATAGCCGAGCGGTCTTCTATACAATTCTATTTGATAGAGCAAGCGATTACTTACCAGACCAAACGAGCAAGATGGGCTGAATGGCCTCCTCTCGTTTGGTAAACTTTCTTATGTTCTTATGTTCTTACTGTGTGTGAGTATGTGTGCAGATTTGTGAAGCCAGCATATCTACGAGGATATTTTAATTAAACAAACAGCATTACACAGGTTTTTTTTTTCCAGTGGGTACTGTTGAATTGCAACTGAATCAGACCTGATTTATCTGTAAACACAGCCCTATAAATACAATTTAATATAATAAAAATAAACAGTAGAACATAACTGACTTCTGCCATATATTAACATTCTCACAAAATTATACTCATGGTAGCTTTAATAAAACGAATTTGTTCATACGTATTACAAACCGCGTATAACTTTTGTCTCGAGACTTTGAATTTTGCCATAAGGTTTTTTTTTTCTGTGTGGATGCAGCTGCAACAGTTCTTAAAATAATGTTTTCTTAGTTTGCAGTATGTGTCTTTGTATAGTGTACTGTGTGTACATGTGAATTAATATAATCATTTCCACTGTAATTAAGTTACATGAGTTAGTAAAACTGTTCTTGCTAAACCCCAGGAAAAAATGGCCGTTTTTGAAGTATTTTTTCTATATCTTGTTGACTGTACCATGTTAACAGCTGTCCCCAGTGGTGGGAATGTGTCATTTCAGAGTGAAGAATTGATAAAACTGGCATGTCACCCATATTGATTGGCTCATGGTGGTCATGTTTGTTGATGTGCATTTTGGTGCAGCTGATAAGAAGTTATACGCAGTTTTATAGCCAGTTGCATATGTTGATGATGTCATGCAGTTGGAAACCATGATTTTCACAGTAGCACCTTCCCTTGAACAAGCGTAACAGATGACCATACTGAGATGTTTTATTCCAATTTTTGTTTCAATCGGATAAGCGGTTTCAGAGAAGATGTTTGATTTTTGATGATTTTATATTTTTATGTCATTAATCAATGTGGTTGCCAAACCACCAAACCAATCAGCTTCATATTAACAACAGTTAATCATGGACTATCCCTCAACATGTATAGCAATTTTCAGAACTCTGCAGTAAGCGGTTTCCGATACATAGGCGTTTTAACAAATTACACAAAATCCAATATGGCTGCCGAACCATGTGACTTGCGCAAATTTGCTGAATATCATCGACTATCATCCATAGGCATCTACCAGTGTAGCGAAATTCGTGAGTTTCTGAGCATGTTTTGGCAGAAAAACAAATAATAATAATAATAATCCTAACAAAAACAATAGGCTTCCCCAGCCTATGGCTTGGAAGCCTAATAATAATAACTAGAGTTGCTAGCAACTATAAAGGGCTTCCAAGCAGTTATCGTGAAATTTAAGCGCATTGGTAATTCAAGATGAAACGGTATCATCACAACTGTGCTAATTGTGTCCTCTACATCCTTGTCAAATTTTGTGCGTTTTGGTGCAGCCGATAAGAACTTATAGGCAGTTTTATAGCCAGTTGCATATGTTGATGATGTCATGCATCACGTTTGACTTTAGGAGAGGTCAGAGGTCACGGGCGATGACATTTTTTCATAGAGCACATATGACTCCCTATATGTGTTCCATTATACTGTAACTATGACCCTGTCAGCACATCCTAGAAGTTTAAATTTCAACGTAAATTCCAATATGGCCACGGCGCTGTGTGAGCAATCTGTTTCAATCTTCAGCAGTTATTACTTTCCAATGGTCTGTGCAATTGTGTTGACACTGAAGAGCATAAATGCAATGGTGTTCTTGTTATGGGTTGCAAAAGCTTTTTTACAATCATCAATATGGCTGCCAAACCATGTGACCAAAATGTGTCACTTTCATATCACCAGTTCTTCATGTGAGTCTCTATGGCCATATAAAGTTTTATGACTGTAGTGTATTGCACCTTGGATTTATGAATGAATGTATGAAAATAGAGCAGTCGTGAAACAGTTATTTGCGCGCCACGGCCATGTTTTCTAAAGAAAAAGCGTGGATTTTACAAATGGTAGAAAGGACCTGGTCATGAACATGCGTGCCAATTTAGGTGTTGATTGACGTTGCGGTTTAAGACAATCCAGCGTAGAGGGCAAAGTAATTTAATCGACTTCGATTGAACATATGTTTTTTATAGGCCATTGCTGCACTATCTGCTGCCATTGTCATAGTTCCACCTTAAGTTGTTTTTAACAGCAAGAGTTTTGAAAAATTCCCAAAATTTCCACAAGATCCAAGATGGCGGTCGAACCATATGGCTTTTTCATTTGGGACACCAGTTTGGTTGTCCAGCCATAAGCATCTACTTACGTATGCGTTTTCATAACTCTGCGATGTTGTTTGGCAAGAAAAATAATAATAATAATAAACACAGCAATAACAATAGGCTTCCCAACCTTTGGCTTGAAAGCCTAATAATAATAATAATCCTAACAAAAACAATAGGCTTCCCCAGCCTACAGCTTGGAAGCCTAAATAAAAACTGAACTAGCTTGGTTGGATAAGTGTCCACCCCCCTTGTGATAACAATCCTAAATTAGCTCAGGTGTAACCAATCGTCTTCAAAATCACACACCAAGTTAATTGGCCTCTACCGGTGTTAAATTGTAGTGATTCACATGATTTCAGGATAAATTCAGCAGTTCCTGTAGGTTACCTCTGCTGGGTAGTGCATTTCAAAGCAAAGACTCAACCATGAGCACCAAGGCGCTTTCAAAAGAACTCCGGGACAAAGTTGTTGAAAGGCACAGATCAGGGGATGGGTATAAAAAAATATCAAAGGCCTTGAATATCCCTAAGAGCATGGTCAAGATGATTATTAAGACGTGGAAGGTGTATGGCACCACCAAGACCCTGCCTAGATCAGGCTGTCCCTCCAAACTGGATGACCGAGCAAAAAGGAGACTGATCAGAGAGGCTACCAAGAGGCCAATGGCAACTTTGCAAGAGCTACAGGTTTCATGGCCAAGACTGGTCAAAGTGTGCATGTGACAACAATATCCCAAGCACTCCACAAATCTGGCCTGTATGGTAGGGTGGCAAGAAGGAAGCCATTACTCAAGAAAGCCCACCTTGAATCCTGTTTGAAGAATGCAAAAAAACACTCAGGAGATTCTGTAGCCATGTGGCAAAAAGTTTTGTGGTCTGACAAAACTAAAATGGAAATTTTTGGCCTAAATGCAAAGCATTATGTTTGGCGCAAACCCAACACAGCACATTACCCAAAGAACACCATCCCTACTGTGAAGCATGGTGGTGGCAACATCATATTATGGGGATGTTTCTCATCGGCAGTGACTGGGGAACTGTCACAAAGACGGCCAGGTGGGTGACGTCAGACCAGAGCCAGGAAATAAATAAACAAAACAAGAGGTGGAGTTTGGTGGAGCTGAGCGAATGCTTTCGCTCAGCATTTAATAAATAAACAGAACAGAAAATAAAAAGGTTGTAAGACAAAAAACACAGAGGACACGGCACTTACGCCAAAAATAAATATATAAACAAAATGGACTAAACACTAAACAGACAGACAAACGGTGAGTGAAGCAAAACAAACGTTACGATCTTTCTTTCTTTCTTTCTTTCTTTCTTTCTTTCTTTCTTTCTTTCTTTCTTTCTTTCTTTCTCCTCTCTCTCTCACCCGTTCTCCACTCACGAACACCCAACAACCCCAAGTGAATGAACCGTGCATCTATTTATACTGTTGTGCTGGGATTCAATTACGAATTAATTATTCACTTGAATCCCAGCACGTGAATTAATTACGTGCAACCTCGTGCTCACATATTAAATACTTTAAATGCACGTGAAGTTGTGTGCAATTCCCGTGCCTAAATACAATTACATCTTAAATAACTCGTGCTGCACACACCCATTTATATCCCGTGCAGCCATCTCTATACACCAACATTAACACACGCAACATACAACATATAACACACACATGCACACAGGGGCAGGGCACATTGCCACAGGAACTTATCAGGATAGAAGGGAAAATGAATGGAGCAAAGTACAGAGAAGTCCTTGAGGAAAACCTGCTGCCCTCTGCAAGAAAGCTGAAACTGGGATGGAAGTGTGTGTGTGTGTGTGTGTGTGTGTGTGTGTGTGTGTGTGTGTGTGTGTGTACACATTATTTTTTATACTTTATAATAAAATATAGAAGTTTTACGAATGCTTCAGCTCACATTGAGCAGTTTCCTCAGGCTTTGTGACTGACATATAATCTGACCAATGAAAACGCAGAAAGGGTGGAAATAGTTGTATTATTGGATGATCGCCCCAAAACACCAAAAATAACGTCTGATAACTGGTGGAGCAGGGAGGAGGGAGCATGGAGGATGGAGGATGGAGGAGGGAGCAGGAAGGAGAGAGCAGGGAACAGGGACTGATAATGCAGGGAGGAGGGATTGATTTGAGGATGGGGTAGACAATGATTGTTGTATGTTTCAATTCTATTTCTCTCTTTTTCTGCCCAGTGAATGAAGTTGCAGTTTACAGTCTGCAGGCTCCAGAGCCAAGGAACAGAGCTGAGTTTTTAAAATGTAAGTCTGTTTTCACTGAAACATTTGTTTGAAAGATGTGTCACTCCATTGTGAGAAGAGCTAACACTACAGGACAGGGAGGGGTGGAGCTCAAGGGCAGCAATTATTATTATTTATTAGTAATTGTGAACCCATTAATCTACACTCCTCTCCAACAAGTATTGGTTCAGATGAATACATGCAGAATGACTAGGGGTGGGGCATTTGTTGTCTGTTTTTCCACTCAGACCTTTCCCTCCTAAACATCTTGGTATCCCTAAATAGATAGTCATCCCATCTTATAATACATGTACTATGCATGTGAAACCAGTTGTGGGGTAAAATGAACAGCTATACCTCCCAGTCATCGTGTGCTGGTAGTAAATGTATATTGCAATATCACTGCACTTGTGGGATGGATTGCTCATTAAAATATTAGACAGATATTTGAAGAGTGGACGATATTCTATTGAAGATATTTAGTAAGCAAGGGGTCTGAGTGGGTAAAATGGCAACACATACCCTGTAGGAACATAAAGTGAACTGTAATTGTATGCAGAGTTGCATTTGATTGGTTCCAATTGAAGACGTTCGATAAGATCGAGGAATTATAATGAACAAAACAATCAAACAGCAAGAGGATTTAATTAATAGTAGCAGTTTATTGAAGACAGAAAAAAGAGAGAACTTGTCCATAGTCAGAAATAAATCTGAAGTAAGAATTATAGATCAAATCTATTGATTATCAACCTTAAACATCACAGTCTAGATATACTTGTCTATAAAATAGCAGGGAACAGGGAGGATGGAGCAAAGAGGAGGGAGCAGGGAGCATAGAGGAGGGAGCTGGGAGGAGGTTGCAAGATGGAAGAAGGAGATTGGAGGGAGTATAGAAGATGGAGGAGGGAGCAGGGAGCATAGAGGAGGGAGGATGGAGGAGAGAGCAGGGAAGAGGCAGCAGGGATTATGGAGGAGGGAGCAGGGAAGAGGGAGCATAGAGGAGGAAGGATTGAGGAGAGAGCAAAGAAAAGGGAGCATGGAGGAGGGAGCATGAAAGAGGAATGAGGCAGCAGGGAGCATGGAGGAGGGAACATAGAGGAGGGAGCAGGGAAAAGGGAGGACAGTGGAGTGATTTCAGTGGATGATATTCTATTCAAGATATTTAGTAAGCAAGGGGTCTGAGTGGGGAAAATGGAAACAAATGCCCCACCCCCAGTCATTCTGCATGTATTTATCTGTCCCAATACTTGTTGGAGGGGAGCGTATAATATTTTACAATGATTAGCATCATTACTTTTTGCATTGATTGCCAACTGCAAAATTAATTCACACAAACTCACCCAAAATAATACAAATAATCCTATTAGTCCCTTCTGTACCTTTGTACCTCAATGTCTCTTCTGTTTTCAAGCTGTAGCCTCATGTCATAAACAGCCATTATAAAAAGAACCTGCTGTAATATGTATTTATCAGTCTTTTTTTGTTCTGTACCATTCAAACCTAGTGGAGATTTTCTTAGTGATTTGACTTTTTTAACCGTCTCTCCTCTACCCGTCCTCTCCTCTTCAATCAGATTCCTGTCAGCTCACACTGGACCCCAACACAGCGCATAGAGAGCTCTGGCTGTCTGAAGGGAACCGAAAGGTGACACAGGTTTGGACCCAGCAATTTCCTGATGATCACCCAGAGAGATTTGAGAGCTGGGCCCAAGTGCTTTGCAGAGAGTGTTTGTCTGTGACTCGCTGTTACTGGGAGATTGAGTGCAGTGGCAGAGGGGCTTCTATAGGAGTCACATATAAAGGAATCAGCAGGAAAGGATGGAATCATTCCTGTGGCCTTGGATTCAATGACAAGTCCTGGAGTTTGTTCTGCTCTGGTTCCAGGTACACTGCCCTGCACAATAACAATTACATTCCAATAAATGCCCCCTACTCCCCCAGAATAGGAGTGTATCTGGACTTTAATGCCGGCACTCTGTCATTTTATGGCATCTCGGCCACAATGACCCTCCTGCACAGATTCCAAACCACATTCACTGAGCCGCTCTATCCTGGGTTTGGGCTTTGTTATTATGATTCCACTGTAATAATCTGCCCTGTCTGTCCTCTCCACTCCTTGGGTGAAGGGAATGTTCAATCTGACACAACTTTGAATGAAAGTTAGGGGATAAAACGGCACCACCTGCAGAGCGAAACAAGGGGAATTATTTGTTTTTACACTTGGGGCCGAGGAAGCCTCATTTTTACTGATTAATCAGTCAGGTTAGTGTTTTGTAATTGTAAACACTCACAACTGGACAGCTGTTTCAGCATAAAATTTTCAATATGTTCTGAGTATTTATTGATTACAAACACATAAATAGCAGCAAGTGGCAGACTTAGTTGACATCTCTGCACAGTGCTAGAATTCCCACAGCAGGTACTGATAAGTATCTCTTAAGGTGATTGTAGCTCACTAAATAATTCCACAATGTGTTAATATATTGCAATTCCATTGGCTATATAGGTCTCTAACGTGCAGGTTTGAAAAACATGACGGGCAAGATTCTCAGAAAACCATGTTCTTGTTTCGAATTGGATTTTGTCTATCTAATGGATATTTATAGATATTTATAGTATCTAGCTGAAAGATTTGGGATTTAGGTACATCTTGCAAATCTATAAACCCTGGAGCTTCATACATACCTTTATACAGGCAACCAATAGGTACAAGATGCCTTTTCCTCCTGTTATTATTATTTTGTTTCTAAATTCTCATTGGATTTCTGAAATGGTTGGCTAATTACCCTAACAAGCATTTAATTAGATGCATTTGGTCTACTCGTTAGGCAGATCAAAGTTTCAATATTATAATTGTTGCTTATTTTAACAATAACGTGAGTGAAATATCATCACAAGAAAGAAGACATTTCCATGGATATCGGAAATCACAATCAAATTGCATACATGTGCAATCTGCTCACAGTGGAAAAGTGGAAAAGCAGAAACGTGTTCTAAGCCTGGCCTTTGTCGCCCTCTTCAGGACAAACTCTGCACCTGCGCAGAGCCTGATTGAAAGTAATTCTTTTCACTTGGTGTGGCTCCACTGGAAATGTAGGGCCCTATTCACACAACCTTAAGGACTGTTCAAAGGACTGTTCTGTTAAAGACTCTTTATGGTTTAAATCAAGTTGTTTAGAGAGGGGGAGCAGTTTATTGTTTATTAATTTTATGGTTTATTATTATTCAAAGCACCGTTTAAGGTCAACAATCTTTATAATCAGGTTTTAAATTAAAACCAAAACATGAATGTAAATAAGCAGCATTTTAATAACCATTTATTTACGTTTCTGTACTTCAATTAATGCAAACCTTTTTTCATGTACTTTTTCTTTAAATGTTTTGTAAAGTTTTAATTTTCAATAAATGTTTTGTTCTGCACCTACTTCTGAAATGAACATAAACTAAGTGGACTGTCAACAGCAGCTGCTCGCTGGAAACGTGACATGCACAAAAAAACCTTTGGAGAAAATGTTAAACACACATAAAATATATTCTACTATAACAATGACCACACAGTGTTGCTTCAACTAAACAATACCAGCAGACTAGCCTATTTCATACAGGTATTTGTAACTAAACAATACCAGCAGACCAACCTATTTCATACAGGTCTTTGTCCAGTGACTGCTGGGTCTGATGTAAGAAGAAAAAAACTCCAATGATAGCCGGGTAATACTATTGTGAAGCTGCTCAAAGAACACTACAGGTACAGTCCTGAATCCTCCCAGAAACTGAGGGTGTGAAGTATAGAAGAACTGAAATGTCCGCTCTGGATAGACAAACACCAAAAAGATAACAAAGTTACAAACTGAATGAAAGGAGACAGTACAATATTGTGGGATCAAATAAAAGCAGGTTTTTCACATCTTCAGAGTGCCCAGCTGGCACGAGCCCATGAGGCTCTGTAGTCTTCAGAGCGCGAGCTCGGGTTCAAATGATTTCAGTCGCTTCTCGACTCTGGGATCAAGCTATCAGACACTTCCAGGTGGTTAGTCAAGCTAACAGCCCCTAAAAGACTAAAACATCCCATTTAAAACACATGAAAGCCCCGTGCAGCCAGTCTACCCAGGCTAAGTGGTTGAGAAAGAGAGAGGGAGAGAGGGCTAAAGGGAAGGGGTGTATATCTCACTGCTCATGAACACACTGCTCCCAGGTAGGAAACCCACTGATCCTCAACTACTGCTCCTAGTGATCTCACACAGCTCCAATCCTCCAAGTCCACAGCTTGAGTTGCAATCTGGTTTCTCTGCTTCTCACAAGGCAGAGCACACAGCTCCCAACTTACAGCTCCCAGCTCCAGCACAGTTCATCTCCAGCACCCCCTCCTCAACACTCCCCACCCCACACTGTATAATCTCAGTTCATCACTTCTCATCAGCTAGCTGCACACCTCCAGCTCTTGTATACCTTAGTTTTAAACCCAGTGAAGGTGAGAGCATAGTGAAAAATCCATCGCAATTCTGTCTTAAAATGTGCTGTTTTAGAATTAGCTTGTTTCCCCTCTTCGCTGGTCAGCAATGGGGTCAGTAAGGTGTGGAATGGATTGGATTGGAATGTGTGTCCCTGGAGAAGTGCAGAATCCCTGGCAGAATCCCTGGCCTCTGTTCTGAGAGTCCGATCTGCTCGTTTTATTAACCTGGTTTTATCACAGTTTGGAGCTGCACTGCTGGAGGAGTGCTTGGAGAGGCTGAAGCAGTTGTTTTTAGATCACCAGTTCCCTGACACTGAGCCGCTTTCTCTAACCTGCTGGTATCCTCCGCAGTGGATCAATACTGTGATGAACCAGGACATGTGCTGAGGTTTGGGACCTGATCTAGTGTGTCTCTAAACAGCACTGATGAAAAGACCTTCAGCGAGGGAGGCTGGGTGTGGATGACAGTGCACAAGCCACCGCTCCCTCAAAGATCAGGGTCCTTCAATGGAGGGTTCTGTACACCATGTAGAGTACAAATCCAAGGAGGATATGAGGAGGTTGTAAAATGCAGTGGTGAGACCGCACTTACAGGACTGGGTCCAAGTCTTGTCAGCACAGCACCAAAGGGAGACTGTGGCCCTGGAGAGAGTCCAACAAAGGGCAAACTATTTCCTTAGAACGTCTTCACTCAGTGGAAATGTACCCGATGAATCAGTACAAGTTCAAGGTAAATCTAGGTTTTAAGGTGTTATTTTTAAAGAAAACAATGGTAAACATCATTTTCTAATAGCGATAATGCCCTCTCGATGATGGATCTACCGTCTGCTTGTTCTCTGTGGCAGGCTGGTGTCTGTGTGGGAAAGGGAGCGCGCCTGAGGCTCGTGCTTCATATGAGCGGTTCTTTCGGGGCCGCACTTACCTTTTCCATAGAGGGGGCGTTTCATCTTGCTTACCCCTATTATTTAATATTAGTAAACTGAATAAGGGTAAGATTGAGTTTATTTTGAAATGAATGTGAAGTGAAGCGTTCTATTTGAGTAAATAATAATAACAATAATAATAATAATAATAATAATAATAATAATAATAATAATAATAATAATAATAATAATAAAATAAAAAAAAAATAATAATAATAATAATAATAATAATAATAATAATAATAATAATAATAATAATAATAATAATAATAATCTGGATTCCTGTGTTTAATTATTATGGGTATTTGCTCAGTAAAGGTTTTGCTGGGGGAGGGATCTACCTGAGATAAGGTATCACAGAGTTCAGTATGAGGAGCTCTGGGTGTGGCTGGAGGGTAGTACCTGGCCGCTGTGCTAGCCCAGGTATATAAGTGTTGTGTTTCCTGCTCTATATGTCTTTGTGTTGATCCAGGATCCGTGTAGACAGTTATTTGATGAAAGAACACGTTTACTTTTGTTCTCATATAAAGTATTTGTTTCTTTTAACTGAATTTTTGGTTGTGTGTCTTCCCTGTTTAACATCAGCCACTCAGCACACCCTCACAGTACCCCATATCCAATCACACCCATATCTGTAATATCTGTGTAATAAATTCTGACACATCTCTCTCATCCATGGCAAGACTCATAGCGGCCAGTAATATTATTCTGAGAAGAAAAATAAATCGTCAACAAACATGTACTTAAAAAGAGGGTATTTTAGATGTGGGTAGATGTAGTTTAATTATTATTATTATTATTATTATTATTATTATTATTATTATTATTATTATTCCATTCAAAGTATTTTACAGGGTAAAAAAATCTAATTAACATAATTCTGGACTGTATTAGAAACATTTATGCTGTATATTAATATATTGTCGCGTTTCTCAGGAGGCTGAACAATGAGACACGCTTTCTTCTTGTTCAAATGCTTGTCTTTATTCTTGACGCTCGCACAGCACGCACCAGAGTCCACAGCTCCGTCAGCTTCTCAGGATTCAACACTTGATTCACCAACAACAGAACAGAACCTTAGCTCCGCCCCTTATTCAAATCAGGGAACCAGAGCTCAGTACATCCCATTGGCTCTCAGCCGCACACTAGCACCAATGGGCACAGACCGATAACAACCAATCGTAAGAGACCAGGGCAGACACACAGGCAGGCGGGTTACATTACACACGGGAATACAAACACAACAAACACAATGCACACATCCGTACAATACATACAATATCTTCACAACAACATTGCTATATTAAGAAACGCCACATCTGAGCAGCCAAACGTTCAACATATTAACTGAACAACAGCTCGTGAATTCAGCTGCATTGAATTGTATTAACAGATAACAATACGTTATAAAATAATGCTTCGTGTTCTCAAGCCTCTTCATTTACTGAAAAAGTTAAGCTTCTCTAGTTTATAAACAGATTTTGTTGATTTAAAAAAAAAAAAAAACACTCTTGCTCCGGTTAGAATCTAAAATACTGGTTAGATTCATATAATCACGGATTTATGTTTAAACCAAATCAGTTGTCACAGCTAATGTAATTCGAATCCATTAAGAGAATACATCGCAAACTTGAGTAAGGAATGGATTATTTATTACACAGGCTAATCATTAGCAACATGAATACGTTAGTTAACATGGATTTGGCTTTAGAAATATATGTGTAGCAGGGCGCTACTTTGTGTTTGTTTGTCGTCTTCATTATTTTCATTTTTAGATCGCCCCCTTTTCTTTTGTCTCTTTCCCCGCGCCAATCAAATGATGAATCCCCTTACCTGGATCCTTTAAAAGGCTGGTTTTACAGACAAAAAATATACAAACAACACAGCGGCACTGACCCTGAGCAGCGTGAGCTGGCAATTCAAACTGGAGGAGTTCCAATCTCAACGGCTGAAGCGACGCTGCATGAATATGTAATGAGAAGAATCTTTATTTTTATATAGCGCCTTTCATAGTGGACCCCCATCACACAGCGCGTCACATGATACGAGACTAGTTGGTGTGAACTAAAACATCCTAACATTAGGATTATAAACTTGTCTTTGCAGAGAGGAGCTTGAAGACACCCTCAGAGACCTCACGCCCCAGGGAATGGACCCCCAGTTTGAGACTCTAGCCACCCCCACAGCAACGATATATTTCTTTCAAAACGGTTTTCAGAATTAGTTTTCCCTCTCTAAGCCGGACATGTCTGGAGTTGTCTGATTTAAACAAATAAACAAACAAAAACATTTTGTATAAATATCTACAGTAGGCCTAAACTACTGCTCTCAATTAGAACTATTTCCTGTATCTTGTATTTGAATTTACTCTGAAAGGAAACCGAATTCACTTTTTTTTTTTAGTGGAATGTAATGCACTTTTCTAAGCAAATGTTTTTATGAGTCGTTTAACGGCTCTTAGTCAAATTTGCTCTCAAACGTGATTATTTTCTGTATTGTTCTTAGTTGAATTTGCTCCTGTTTGCCGCTGACTTTGTATTTTTATAACGGCTCTTATCTGTAATGTGATATTTTGTAACACCTGTAAGTCGCCCCGGATAAGGGCGTCTGCTAAGAAATAAATAAATAAATAAATAATAATAATAATAATAATAATAATAATAATAATAATAATAATAATAATAATAATAATAATAATAATGCAGTGAAATCTAATTATTACCTGTAGTGCACTTTTTATTTAAACTTTAGCCTAATTAGTAACAGTTAACAGAAAACAGAACACACCCTTTACAGAAATAATCATTTTGAAATGTACACAGAAAGTTTGACAGTGTGTTTATTGCAGTTTATTTTTTTTTTGTCGTCTTTTGCTTCCGTTTTTGACATCCAGTTTTGAGTTTCTTTTTATCGGTCTGGTTCCAGAGGTTCGGCAGGTTTCGTTTTTGATGGTTTAAAATCGTATAATTATAATTCGGGCGTTAATGATAATAAGAGACGTTATGATAACGAGGCTCCATAAAATGCGTTTCAAATGAAAGTCTGACGTAACGGTTGTATGACGTGTGTCGAGATCAGCCAATAGCTGTCGGCTTTACGAAGCACTGGGGCGGAACTAGGACAATGATGTCACAAGTGGGCAGAGTTAGTAAACAGTGGCGCATTTCTGGAGCCCGTAGAGCTCTTTCACAGCGCGCTCGCAATGCTTTTAACGTATTCACGCTCGCCGTGGCAAAATGTTTCTTGACATAATCAAGCATTAATTCACATAAATACCAGTCAGGCAATGTATATTAACGATATTTTGTATTGTTATTAAAAAAAAATACCGGTCTATCCTGGCGCTGCAACACAGCATCTCCGCAATGTATTCAGTACTGAGTGGGCTCCACAAATGGCGCCTGTAATTGAGTAACGAACTGCATCACGGGATTGACTGTCCTATCCTGCTTTATACAGTCCTAGAGGAGGACACAGAAAGTCTGACAGAGTGTTTATTGCAGTTTAACTAAAGTTACGTAAAACACAGTCCCTGTGCAGCTCCCACTCAGCACAGGTAGAAATATTGTGTTCCTGTGAGTCCGCATTACAGTGTAAATGAAACGGATGTGTCGCGGGACAGACCCGGACTAGGCTTTACATGCATAATACACAGGGTTTTAAAAGTGACGTTTGGCACAGATTGGAATATAGAAACATTACATTTTACTGGAAATTGCAAATCTGTTCTCCCCTCGTTAATGATCGCGTTGCTATAGGTTTTGTGAATGAAGGCTGTTCTGCTGTGAGTATATCGGGGTGCTCTGTGCTCCCCTCGTTAATGATCGCGTTGCTATAGGTTTTGTGAATGGAGGCTGTTCTGCTGTGAGTATATCGGGGTGCTCTGTGCTCCCCTCGTTAATGATCGCGTTGTTATAGTTTTTGTGAATGGAGGGTGTTCTGCTGTGAGTATAACGGGGTGCTCTGTGCTCCCCTCGTTAATGATCGCGTTGTTATAGTTTTTGTGAATGGAGGGTGTTCTGCTGTGAGTATAACGGGGTGCTCTGTGCTCCCCTCGTTAATGATTTCAGTTGTGTTGCACAGTCGAAACACAGCTGTCTGCGGAACGAGTGATTTAGGAGATACAGACACGGAGATGACTTCGAGGAGGAGGAAACAAAGATGTCTCCACAGCTGCATGGGAACCTCAGCATTTCCCCGGTTCATTATTAATAGGCGGCTGTCAAGACTTGTCAGCGAGCCGAGCGAGGTGAGATAAAGACACACACACGATTATTTAAAGTCGTGTGTGACTCGCATGACTCTGAACAGGTCTGTGTTTTTCTCTCGTCATGAACCAGCTGCTGCCCATCCCAAGGAACTGCTTTGAAGACATTTACTTCCTATTTCATGTGACCCGCAGTTCGCTTCAGCTACAGTGAAGAAGAGCGCTTGTGCGAGTCGATTTTATACTTCGTATTGTTGAGGATAGTGGTTAATAAAACTATATAAATAATAATAATAATAATAATAATAATAATAATAATAATAATAATAATAATGCACACATAAATATAATACTAATAATCCCAGGTGAAAGTCAGCCGGTACGGCCCATCTTGCTCGCTTGGTTGTTAGTAGCTTATTGATCCCAGAATCTCATCAAGCAGCTTCTTGAAGGATCCCTTGGTGTCAGCTTCAACAACATTACTGGGGAGTTGGTTCCAGACCTTCACAATTCTCTGTGTAAAAAAGTGCCTCCTATTTTCTGTTCTGAATGCCCCTTTATCTAATCTCCATTTGTGACCCCTGGTCCTTGTTTCTTTACTGCACAATACCGTTATTTTGGTACTGCGTCAGTGACTTGGAGACAAAGAAGGTCTTATTTAGTTTGTCACTGCAAATCGGGTAACCCTAACGACATGAACAGTGCGAGAAACTCAAGCTCTAATATAAATTTGGTCAGACACCAAAATCCAAGCAGAACAACTGGACAAAACACACCAAAAGATCATAGTTTTTTTTTCCTATTAAGTGCTGTTGTAACTGTTAGTATTAACCTGTATATTTAAAGTTCAAAATGAATAATTCAAAATGAAACATAATCTTAATTGATACAAAATTGTTTAAAATACAATGCTCCCATGGCACTCAATTAGCAACACAGACGTTTCCAAAAACGAACCCAGCATTTGAGTAACTGTGATAACAAGAAGCGCTCGGGATGATTTCAAACAGCATGAAAAGATAAGGGGCCGCTCTAAAGAAAGAGAAAGAAAAATGACATTTGAAGCGCTGTACTCTTTAACAACGGACTTGTTTCAATTGTGTTGCAGAGGAGAAACACAGCTAACTGAGGAACGAGTGATTCAGTAGAGAGAGGCATGGACCCAACTCCAAGGAGAAGAAGAAGGAGTAAAGAGAATGACCCGCCTGATATGTCACAAGAGCCTGCCAGGTACTGAAAGTCTTTTCTTATTAGTTCACGGTGCAGCGGCATGCTGAATAATACCTTTACTAAGAAGCTGTTCAGGAATCCAAATCACTGAGCTGAGTCTCAAGCCCAGGGTTAGAGTCCAGACCTCTCTGTGCTTTACAATGCTTCCCTATGCTTTACCAGACCTCTCTGTGCTTTACAATGCTTCCCTATGCTTTACCAGACCTCTCTGTGCTTAACAGTGCTTCCCTATGTTTTACCATGCCTCTCTGTGCTTTACAATGCTTCCCTATGCCTTACCAGACCTCTCTGTGCTTTACAATGCTTCCCTATGCTTTACCAGACCTCTCTGTGCTTTACAATGCTTCCCTATGCTTTACCAGACCACTCTGTGCTTAACAGTACTTCCCTATGCCTTACCATGCCTCTCTGTGCTTTACAATGCTTCCCTATGCCTTACCAGACCTCTCTGTGCTTTACAATGCTTCCCTATGCTTTACCACACCTCTCTGTGCTTTACAATGCTTCCCTATGCTTTACCACACCTCTCTGTGCTTTACAATGCTTCCCTATGCTTTACCAGACCTCTCTATGCTTTACAATGCTTCCCTATGCTTTACCAGACCTCTCTGTGCTTTACAATGCTTCCCTATGCTTTACCAGACCTCTCTGTTCTTTACAATGCTTCCCTATGCTTTACCACACCTCTCTGTGCTTTACACTGCTTCCCTATGCTTTACCATACGTCCTTCTCTCTTACTCCCCTCTCTATCTCTTTCTTTGTCATTCCCCTCTTTCTTTCTCATGAGTATTAAGAAATAAGAAAGTCACAGTTAATCATTTTTTTTATTAAATCACTTTACTAAAATCTGTAATAATAAACATAACAAACATTTTATGGAAATAAAAGAACAAAAACACACACACAATAAAGCAAACTTAAGCTCACTTTTTTTAAAAACTGTTACAGCCCTTACTATTGGATGCCATTTTTTAAAATATATATAAAACATAATAAATCTTAAAGACATTAAATAGTTATTTCGTATCAAATCCATTTGTTGCTAAAAACAAATAATTCACCTCGTTTCGCTCTGCAGGTGGCGCCGTTTTACCCCCAAACGTTCATACAAAGTTGTGTCAGATTGAACATTCCCTTCACCCGAGGAGTAGAGAGGACAGACAGGGAGTTCAATACAAATGGTTTCTTACAACAGAAACAGTCTAGTTCAGCTGGCAGATTGTTACAGGGGAATCAGAACCCCAAAGCATAAACCCAGGATACAGTGGCTCAGTAAATGTGATTTGGAATATGTGCAGGAGGGTCATTGTGTCAGAGACGCCATAAAAGGACAGCGTGCCGGCATTAAAGTCCAGATACACTCCTATTCTGGGGGAGCGGGGGGCAGTTATTTCAGTGCGATTGTTATTGTGCAGGGCAGTGTAACTGGAATCAGAGTAGAGCAAACTCCAAGACTTGTCATTGAATCCAAGGAGACAGGAAAGATCCCCTCCTTTCCTGCTGATTCCTTTATATGTGACTCCTATATCAGCCCCTCCCCCACTGCACTCAATCTCCCAGTAACAGCGAGTCCCAGACAAACCCTCTCTGCAAAGCACTTGGGGCCAGAAGACAAATCTCTCTGGGTGATGAGGATATCTCTGGGTCTCTCCCCCCCGTGTCACCTTTCTGTTCCCTTCAGACAGACAGAGCTCTCTATGCGCTGTGTTGGGGTCCAGTGTGAGCTGACAGGAATCTGATTGAAGAGAAGAGGACGGGTAGAGGAGAGACGGTTAGAAAAGTCAAATTACTGAGAAAATCAACAGTCATTGTCTGCTGCATCCTCAAATCCTGTTTATGGAAGGTGTGTGTATTGTTTTAATTATTTTTTAATACATTTTGACAACTTTTTAAAAACTTTTAAATTGCATTTTCTGCCTCAAGATGGCTTCCCGCTGACCGGAATGGACCTCTCAGAACTACATTTCCCATCATCCTCCTGCTCACTGGTAATTCCATCTCAATTACATATGTGAGCAGGAGGATGATGGGAAATGTAGTTCTGAGAGTTCCATGCAGGTACATGTGAAGCCATCTTGAGGCAGGGAATGCAATTTAAAAGTTTAAAAAAGTGTTCAAAATGTAAAAATATATATATATACAGTATATATACAGTATATAACAACACACACCTTCCATAAACAGTTGTAGCAACACATGGGAACACGTAACACAATAAAATACAAAGATCCTTATGAACCCTTTAAACCCTCTTGCTGTTTCATTGTTTTGTTCATTATAATTCCTCAATCTTATCAAACTTCTTCAATTGGAACCAATCAAATGCAGCTCTGCATACAATTACAGTTCACTTAATGTTCCTACAGGGTATGTGTTGCCATTTTCAGACCCCTTGCTTACTAAATATCTTCAATAGAATATCATCCACTAATCAAATATCTGTCTAATATTTTAATGAGCAATCCATCCCACAAGTGCAGTGATACTGCAATATACATTTACTACCAGTACAGGATGACTGGGAGGGATAGCTGTTCATTTTACCCCACAACTGGTTTCACATGCATTGTACATGTATTAAAAGATGGGATGATTATCTATTCAGGGATACCAAGATATTTAGGGAGAGAAAGGTCTGAGTGGAAAAACAGGCAACAAATGCCCCTCCCCCAGTCATTTTGCATGTATTCATCTGAACCAATACTTGTTGGGGAGGAGTGTAGATTAATGGCTTCACATTTACTAATAAATAATAATAATTGCTGCCCTTAAGCTCCACCCCTCCCTGTTCTGTAGTGTTAGCTCTTCTCACAATGGAGTGACACATCTTTCAATCAAATGTTTCAGTGAAAACAGACTTACATTTTAAAAACTCAGCTCTGTTCCTTGGCTCTGGAGCCTGCAGGCTGTAAACTGCAACTTCATTCACTGGGCAGAAAAAAAGAGAGAGAAATAGAATTGAAACATGTGGATTAATACACAACACACACAAGACTCCAAACAGCAATCTGAAAAAAAACAAGGCTTATTCATGGCATTTTGGGATGTAAAAATCCGTACTTCAAGATGTTCATGAGTACAATGAATATGTATTCCTTCTGTATCGGTGCAGCAGCCAAAGTCAATGTGAACACGTCTGCCACTGCACTGGAGTCTTGTGTTCCTTCCTCTCCATCACATATCTTTACCCAACAGTACGGTATCCAAATTAGGACACCCTTGTGCATCAAACATACAACAGTCATTGTCTGCTCCATCCTCACATCACTCCCTCCTCCATGCTCCCTCCTCCCTGCTTCATCAGTCCCTGCTCTATTCCCTGCTCCCTCGTTCCTACTCCTTCCATGTTTTCTCCTCCCTGTTGCCTCCTCTCTCTTCCATGCTCCCTCCTCCCTGCTCCCTCCTCCTTCCCTGCTCCCTCCTCCATGCTTGGAGATTATCTATTCTCGGATACCAAGATATTTATGGAGAGAAAGGTCTGAGTGGAAAAACAGGCAACCAATGCCCCACCCCCAGTCATTCTGCATTTTTCATCTGCACCAGTACTTGTTGGAGAGGAGTGTAGATTAATGGGTTCACAATTACTAATAAACAATCAAATGTTTCAGTGAAAACAGACTTACATTTTAAAAACTCAGCTCTGTTCCTTGGCTCTGGAGCCTGCAGACTGTAAACTGCAACTTCATTCACTGGGCAGAAAAAAGAGAGAAACATAATGTTTGAATCCCTCCGTCTCTGTCTGAATGCTATTTGTGTTGTTTTCTCATGTAATGTCTTTAGAAACTATCTTCCTTCCTGCTCTCGTCACTCGGGATGTCACTGTAAATGAGGTGGTGCATTGCAACCTGGGGAAATCATTTGAAAAAACATCTGTAATATTCCCAGCTCCCTCCTCCATGCTCCCTCCCTCCTCCTCATTTGAAATAAAATATCTGGAATATTCATATAGTCCTGTCCCTCCTCAAACCATTGTCTAGTTGAGAAATATCTACTAAAGGAATCTATTTCACACCAACCTGTTGTGGTTATTTTAACTAATTCCCCCTTGCAGAAGTCCTCAATATGGTCTTTAAGTTCAGATACAGCTTTCCTCACATCCCCAAAAGAGATATCTGTATTGACAGTAATGCTGGGTAAGTCTCCAGCTTCAGGAGGGGCACAGAGAGACAGGAAATTCTACAACAAGAAAGTGGAGAAAAGGAGTTTTCAGTGAAATAGAATGGGGTCCAAAACATTCCTGGGGAAAAGCAAGGATTCATTCAATTGGAGAGGTCTGTCTGAAACTATCCCAGTTATGGACTTGAGACTTTCTAACAAGCAGTGATGTTACCTGTAGAAAATGGATGTGATCCTCTGTCTCTGAAAGCTGTTTCAGCTCAGCATTTCTATTTATTAGCTCAGCAATCTCCTGCTCCAGTTTCTTCATGCGTTCTTCAGCCTGATTCACTGCAGCCTTCTCGTTAGCTCCAATTAGCTCAATAACCTCAGTGTGGATCTTCTCAATGGATCGGATCAGCTCAGTAAAGATCTTCTCACTTTCCTTTATTTCTATGCATGCAGATCTCTGAGTGAAAGAACACAGTAGAGGAGACACGGTTAGAATTGATATCAATAACACAACAGGCATATACAGTAAACTTCTGTAGATGTGTTTCAGTCCATCTGTTAATACTACTACTACTACTACTACTACTACTACTACTACTACTACTACTACTACTACTACTACTACTACTACTAATAATAATAATATTAACCCCCTCTTGTCAAACCCACTTTAAGTGACTCCACTGCCTGTTTCAGCTCCTCCACTTCTTTCAGTCTCTCCTGGATTCTCTGTTGTATTTCTGTCTGTGTCTCTCCCAGCTGCTTCTGTGTAGAAACACAGTGACACAGTGACATTTCTTATGGGGCCTGTTTAAGTATGCTATTGAAATTGACAGAATCATTTTAGTTCAAATATATTTTTCTGTTTTCTTGTTCCATTATCTCTACAATGTTTGCAATAATTCTGAGTGGTTCTCGAATATATTTTGTTCTTCAGTGCTAGTTGCATGCCATAGACATCTGTAGCACAGGCTAGATCAGACAACATGTGTGTATAGTAGAAAGATACAACACCATCTAGTACACAGCTGCCAGCAATACAAAAAGATACTTGATCCACAGTAGCTGTCCACTAGATGGTACTGTTTCGTACTAGTAACAGTGAGTGATGGCTCATCTAGCATCTGTCACTTTTTGTTGTCAAGGAACTAGGTAACTAATGAGAAAATGATCGTCGGCGGTCATAACTTTAAAGGCAGTTTAATCAGGCACTATTATGGACACCCTTGCAAGTCCTATATCTTTGCTTATTTTCTGCATTTCTGACCTTCGCAAGCCTGCGTTGAACATCGTAGATTTAAAACATAGAGAAGAAATGGCTACTCGAAATGAAAATGAACCTTCAGAGCTAAAAAAAACCAGATTCAGTGCAGAGGAGGTGGGTAGAAGATTGAGGCATTTAGTGACAGTGATGGATGTGTTTGGAGAGCTACGATGCTGAAGAAGATGGGCTTTGTACTAGGATGAGATCCTTTATAAGCATAACATTGTTTTCTCTTTATATGATGTAAATATATATTATTTTTTAAGTAATAAAGTATGTGTGCCTATGGCATTGTTACCATTTATTTTTTGCCTTGTTTCTTTCCAGGTTATAAAATGTGTATTTTGAATTTAGTAGAAATCTTTTAGCTATTCTTCTTATGTGTGAATGAGTGTGTGTGCGTGTGTGTGTGTGTGCGTGTGCGTGTGTGTGTGTCAGTGTGCATGTGTGTGTGTGTGTGTGCGTGTGCATGTGTGTGTGTGTGTGAGTGTGTGTGTGTGTGTGTGTGTGTGTGCATGTGTGTGTGTGCGTGTGTGTGCGTGTATGTGTGTGTGTGTGTGTGTGTGTGTGTGTGTGTGCGTGTGCGTGTGCGTGTGTGTGAAAAGTATTTTTATTTTGTGCCTTCCTTGTTTACTGAAAGACACACTTCTCAAATCTGCTGCAGCTTGTAAATACATATTTCGAGTGTAGTAGAATGTAGCTATTTCTCTAATGTGTGAATGAGGGGGTGTGTGTGCAACAGTGAGTCTGTGCTTGTTTACTGAAAGACACACTTCTCTGCTGCAGCTTGTCAGCTGATCTTGGTGTCGAGTTACAGGCTCCTGGTGAGTGGTGACATCAGTGTTTTGTTCACAAAGCCTCAGGCTGCAGCAGGTGACTGTGTGTCTTATCTATCGGCACACCTTTTTATACAAGATTGTAAAATATAATACTGTGTATAGCATAAGCTTGTATGTATGTATTTGTGTTTTATTTTATAATTACAGTGCAGAAGCTCCAGCATATCTGCACCCAAAAGAAGAACACCCTCCCCTCCCACCCCCACAGCAGCTCTCTCACATGAGAAGAGGAACACAGAAGCAGAGCCTGACCAACAAGCAGCTCAGTCTAAATGTGCTCCTGCAAGCCACCCGGCACTCAGCTGCACACAGGCAGCACTTACACACTTTGTTTATTTCTCTGTTTTTGCTACTTTTGTTGTTTTTGTGTTTTTTGTCACCTACACCAAAGAGCTTGAGTGTGAGATTGCTGAGTGTTGTTTTACATGCAAGCCCAGTTTGTTCCCTTTCATTTGATGTGAGACACTTGCATGTCACCCCTACAGTTATGGAGCTGTATGCACAAATCTGAAAACAGTGAAAACAAGCGGAATTTGACCCGGACCTTAAAGACTTTTAAAATAGGTGCTTGGCTTTGCTGGGAACTTTATGTTTACACAGTTTAACCAATTAAACTATAATATCTTAAACAATGAAACAGACATATGATTTTATAAAATAACCAAATATACAAAATACTAGGAATATAAATTATACAATTTTTACACTCAATTCCAATGTACCACAAACTACCCAGCTTAGCTTGAAATACATTTGAATCCATAATAATAGTAATGAAAAAAAACTAGGGCTCTTTAAATAGCTATTAATATACAAGTAAAATCTGATCTGATGTGAAACTCTATAACCTAGTAAACAGACATGTTAAACATCCCTGGGAATTCTTATCTTCTAGGATAGCTACAAGGAAATGGTTCAAACCCTTACCTGTTTCACAGTCCTTTCTTCCTCAGCTGAGACTGTAGCATGGCTCTGGTGTTCCTTGACGGTACATAAAACACAAATAAATGTCTGATCGGTTCTACAGAAGACCTCCAAAACCTTCTGGTGTTCAGCACAAAGCTTCTGCTCCAGATTTCCAATTGCATTGATCAGCTTGTGCCTCTTTAATGGAGTAACCTCACTGTGAGACTTGACGTGTGTTTCACAGTAAGAGGCCAGGCACGTCAAACAGGATTTCACAGCTTTGAACTTTCTCCCAGTGCAGAAATCACACGGCACATCTCCAGGTCCAGCATAACTTTGAGCAGGAGGAGGATTGAGTCCTGTCTTCTTTAATTTCTCCACAACTTCAGCCAAAATGGTGTTTCTGCCTAGATCAGGCCTTGGGGTAAAAGTCTTTCTGCACTGGGGGCAGCTGTAGACACCTGGATGATCAGTCTGATCCCAGTAGTTCTTAATACACCCCATACAGTAATTGTGTCCACATGGAATAGTGACTGGGTCCTTCAATATCTCCATACACACAGGACAGATCAAGTGCTCCTCTGACCACAAGTTTGAAGCCATTCCTGCTGCAGTGAGACAGAGAGACTGGTATTTCACAACAAACAGAACTGCTAAAAGCTCTAAGAGGTAAGGTTTTGGACTGAGGACAGGTTTTGATAAACAGGTTGAGCAGAAACTGAGTTACATGTTATGAATGTATCGTTTCCTGAGATCTCTCCTGCTCAGCTCTCTGGTTTCAGTGCACACAAGCCATGCATTCCACACTGGGAGCAGCTCCGTGTTTTAAGACACTAGACCAAAATCTCAGCTGGAACATCTACCAGCACTTTATAAGAAAAAGACACCATACAGTGGAGTGTTCTAACATGTTCAAGAGAAATATCAAGCTGGAGTGAATCTAGGAGCAGTGCAGTGATGTTGGAATGGGTTAACAGGGATATACTATTTCAAAGATTAGGAAACAATACAATAATACAATACAATAGTGATATATAAAGAGCCTTCTGTGAAACACCTCAAAGTGATACATGGTACATGGAATAATAATAATATTATTATTTATTTATTAGCTGACGCCCTTATCCAGGGTGACTTACAATTATTACAAGATATCACATTATTTTTACATACAATTCCCCATTTATACAGTTGGGTTTTTACTGGAGCAATCTAGGTAAAGTGCCTTGCTCAAGGGTACAGCAGCAGTGTCCCCATCAGAGATTGAACCCACGACCCTCCGGTTAAGAGTCCAGAGCCCTAACCACTACTCCACACTGCTGCCCTATTTATAATAATACAGCACCTTTGTAACGGGGCAAGGAGCCCTGTACAGTTATGATTTGTTTATTTTGAGAACGGGGTCTCCCCCCGCTGGTTTTGTTGTTGTTTTGTTTTTATTTTTAAAACGTGTTCTGGCAGAGGCGAGATTGGTGCTCGTCCTCTGCCAGGAATAATTTAAAAACCTTGTGCAGAAGTTTAATTAAGTGATTCATTTGTTGCTAATCGGGAGATTGTCACCTCCATAAAAACCTGGAGCTCTCTCCACTCGGGGTGGGTTATTCGGAGGAGTGTTGTGTGCATGCGTGCGTGCGTGCGTGCGTGCGTGCGTGCGTGCGTGCGTGTATTTGTGTGTCAGTGTGTGCGTGTGTGTGTGTGCGTGTGCGTGTGCGTGTGCGTGTGCGTGTGCGTGTGTGTGTGTGAGAGAGAGAGAGAAGTAAAGCGAAACTGAAAGCAAAAACAAAACTGCTACGAGTGCTGGGTGGAGGGGGGGCTCTTCTCTTGCGGGGGGTTCCTGTCTTCCCTGTCCCAGGCAGGGGGGGTGTTGTTTGTATTGTTTTGTGTTCGTGATTTTGTTTTGTTTGACTGTTTTATTTTGCTCTGTGAGCAAGTGTTTTTGTTTTAACTTTTTATTTATTTTTGTTATTTAAAAATAAAACAGCGCGCTGTGTCTCTTTCTTTTTGAATCTGCAGTACTTGGTGTCAGTGTTTTTCAGTTCCTGCTTCTGGCCTGACACCACTGCTCAGCCAGCCTGCCACAACCTAGTTGAACAAATAGGTTTTTAATCTTGATTTAACAATTGGCTCTGATGCTGAGTCCCTGATATGCAGATGCACTAAGAGGCTGCATGATTTTTTTCTCTGACTTCACTATGATGTCATGGTGTGTGATGTCATTGTGCACCACACTCCTCAGCTGTGAGGTCACACAGGTGCTCACGGCTCTCAGGACAGTGTCCAGCCTCCTGTCTAGAGCAGAGGGAGAAGCAGCAGAAATAGCTGCACAATATATTACATCATGCAGCCACCTCATGCAGCCTCGAAGTGCATCTGCTGTGCTCTTATAGTGAGCAGCGTGAAGTCGTGAAGCCATTTGCATCTGGGACATCAAGGGAAATAAGGATAAAATTCTGATTTGGTAACTTCATTTTAGAAAGTTGACTTATGAATGCACCTGTATCCCTTAGAATGAGGGAAAATCCACCACAGAACCAAGACCAGAAACTATGGGACAACCTGGTGGCTTATCAAGTGATTTATGGAGCGTAGGTAGCACATGTAATACAGTGTCACAGGTGATTCTGATCTGTCCTTCCTGTGCTACTAGAAACTAGTTCCTTTGGAATGGAAGGCATCCATTGCATTAGTGCATGGCTCTTCAGTGGAACCAGATTCAGCTACAATGTGTTTCCCCACTGATGATATAGATGAGAACATAGGTTGGAAATCCAGTGATATGAAAAACAGTGAGTACTGTGTTCTGGATGGAGGGAATACCTCTTGAAATTGCCCATTGTGATCAAATTGAAAAGCATGAAAGAAACAGTTATCAATCCAGAACCATTGTTTTTAGTGAGAGACTGATTCTGGACAGAGGGGCTAAATATGAGTCTATAGTAAACTGTGGATGTAAAAAATACCTGATTGGGTTATCAATGATAAGGTCAAAGCCCTGCCCAGCCTGCAGCCATGTGGTCAAGCACTGCCGGATTCTATTTGAATGTAGCAGTCCTGAAGGGAAGTCATTCTCAAATTTAAATGCTGAACCAGACAATGTGAGAAGAATCGAGTGTGTCGGTTGGACTGATCACCCAGTTAAATGGGCTCATCTGGGGAAACTGGAGTGTATGGAAGGTGTCCCTGCCAACCGTGTTCAAGTGTCTTGGCGGCATCAAGTAAAGGCGATTGTAGCCCATACCTGTGACGTGAAAAGATGTCTAACCAGACAAGTTGTAGTTTTTACAAAGCCACTCAGAGCTGGACAGGAGATTGGATTTGAATCTTGCTGTAACCGAGAGGATCTGCTTGACATGAACTGGATGTTGTAAACAAAGTGTTGAAACACACTGTTCAGGATGATGTTATGATATACTCTTTATTAGGAAGAATTGTAGAATTGTATTCATTTTTGAATATTCTAGTAGCAGTAGAAAACTATTTCTGTATTTGTGTAAGTCTGTGTAGAGGGAAGTCACTGAGTTGAGCTCGTGCTGGCTGGTAGCACCTGTGGAATGTACTAGCCTTCCTTATCAGGTGGAAACATTTTTTAAAACTAAGAGCCTCTATAAGAATAACAAACTCTTTGGAGAGAAATAATATGTTTTAAGTAAATTGAAACATAATCATGGAACTAAAATAAGTATTTGTACTTTAATGTTTTAATGTAATAAAAAATAGAAATCTTATTCCTGGAAAACTGTAGAGGCTGAGGGTGAGAATTTAATAACAGGACTGTGACCTTGTGACAGTCTGGCTTGCAGTGGTGAGTGTGATGACGTCACGGACCAGGAAGTAACTGAAACCAAAACAGTGGATGGGCGGGTGAAGCTGAATGCTATGGCACTCAGCGTGTTTAATAAACAAACAAATGATTTTAACAAAACAACAAAACAAAAGGGCACGAGGGCCAAACGAATAAACAGACAAACAAGTAAGTGTCGTGCTGGCTAATCCAGCACGTTTTAGCAATTGTTTTTATGTCTCCTCTCTATCTCCCCGTACTTCCTCTCTGCACCCAACCCTGCAGCACGGCAGCTGCAGGTTCTTATACTCTGGCCTAGCTTAACTAGCTGTTAATTATCTTATTACCCCTCGGCCACAGTCTGCACGCGTTTGGTAAGGATGCATGACTGTCAGCTACTTAAATAATCAGTAGCTGATCAATCATGCATCCTCACGGGGTTTTTAAATAATAAGTAATAAAAGACGCGGCGCTTTTACCCGCGCCGCAAACAAAAATACAAATAATAATACATAGGGGCGGGAACTCCGCCACAGACCTGGTTTAATAACCTTGGTGAAGCTACAAGTCTGTCTCAAACACACAGTAGACTTACTGGAAGGGACCCCTCACCTTCGCTTGCTCGAGACATTCGGAGATAAGGGGAATATATTGGTAACCCCCAATCTCAAATCCAAGGTCTCTCTACTATGTATAATCTTTATAATCACTAACGAGGAGTACCCCATGGTATTAAAAAAATGATATAATGATCTGATATCCATTATCTCATTATGTTATCTATACAATTAAT